>CALZFC010000066.1:697500-780000 GCA_945643635.1 Allodiplogaster sudhausi
GAAATGTGCGTATTACGGCAATACCAATGAATCGAGATCTGAAGAACAAATGCTAGAACTGGAATCTCACTGACGTTGCTGGCCCTGCTGTGGAGGGGGATAGGAAGCATACGCCATGGCTGGGTCGTAGGGCGGGTAGCCTGGATGAGGAGGGGCCTGAGGGGGAGGATAGTACCCAGCATGGGGAGGGTAGTACTGGTAGGCGGGGTGGTGCATCTGCTGAGGGTGGCCAGTTGGTGGGTAGCCGCCATGACCAACAGGGGCTCCTGAAGGCGGCGGCGCATATGGAGTTGAAGTAGGCGGAGCTTGATGTTGAGGTGGGAGGGGGGCTGCAGAGGCGGCCACAGATGGAACAGGGGCGGAGGCATGAGTGACAGTGGGAGGGAGATGAGTAGAGACCGGAGTGGGGATAGCATGGGAGGTCACGGGTGGGGGAGCGTGAGGGGCGGACCCTATTGAAGTAGGCGGAGCCATGTGCTGAGCGGGCGGATGAGGTGATGTTGGATCCATTTGTGGTGGTGCTGTTGCTCCATTCATTGTACTTGCCGGTTCACTCGCCCGCTCCGGATCCATCTTAACACTCAACTCTGGCTAATGGAATACTCGCCGATAGACGTAAACCGCGTTAACTGTAAAAGAGAAATCTACTTAAATAGTGTTACCGCCTCGATCACAGTACTTAGATTTTGAAGAGAACTAAAGTACCCCGTACACCCCACAACATACCAGCTGCGAAATGAGGCCTTGGTCTGCAAACCGAGCGAGGTAGACGAGATTACGGTGGAGAAGCTGCTGCCGACGGAGCTGCTCTTCAGCCTTTCCCTGCAAGACCCCACGTGGAGTTGAACAGCAAAGAGTATTCTCTGAGTACCTTCTGGGCATCCTCGCTGATCACTCGAATGAGCTGCGCGTTCTCGTCAAGAATCCTCTGCACCGTGGCCGTCATATCTGATCGGGGGCCAAAGTGACCGTATTGCGAGGGCTGCACGCTCATTCTCAGCACACAAAGAATACCATCATAGAAAGAAGTGATCAAAAGATAGGGCAATCGGTTCTTAACCGACCAGGAAGGACAGAACGCAGCTGAAAGAATGTCTTTATACAGCACTAGTCAGGTCTGTCATCACACGGGACTCTCTATTACTTGGTGCTGCTACGGCACCGCTTGTTCCACGAGTAGTTCGCAGCGTAGCTCTTCCCCTCGATCTTGCGCTCTTGCGGCTCCTTAAGAGTACAGAAATGTTGTTCTATCTCCGTCAGGCACGAGGGAGATCGTATAGTTGAACTGAGTGCTTTGTTTCAACCATACAAAAGCAGCATGTCACCTCAACGACGAAATCCCAGTTGTTCTTCTGGCAGAACGTAACTGCCTCCTCCTTCGACCCGAACTTCAGCTGCATCGAAATGTTGCTCAGCGGATCGCCGCTAAACCGAACATATTTGATAGCAACTACGACACGTTAAAAGACGAATAAAAAAAGAGACCTGCTGGACCATCCGATGAGATTGTTCGACCATCGGCCACGGTTGTCCAGCTCAATTTTCCACGCCTGCAGCAGTAAAACATTTCAACTTCAGGCATATAAGAAAATTTACGAAGGCTTCTAACTGTATGATTGGCATGTTTCGTACAAGCAACACAAAAATAAAATTCATTTTTCCTCGTTTACAAAACAGCGAATATAATTATCTTGCGTGCAATATAGCCCTAAAAAATAAATTCAATGATGCAGAAAAACAACATATGGTTTTAAAATCATATCCCTGAGATTGGTCATAAGTGTTCAAAATTAAGTAAGAAACTAAAAAAATTCTACACTTGGGTGCTCGAACCATACAGCTCCATTGTGAAAGTTTTCTGATAGAAATAAAGTGCATGTGTACCTAGAGTTCCCCCTATAAATAGTTAAATGAAAACCTTCGTGTTGTTCCATCCCGACTGGGAAGCTGCTCGGGCCGGCTTGAAGATGCGAGCGGTGCGCCCAGCCTTAACGAAAAAAGTGGGGTATAAAAATTTGAAAAGGCGAAGTGTACCTGATGCTCCTCGGGCACTCCAGCCACTCCTTTGTTAGACTCCTCCTGCACAGCGACTTCATTCTATAAAGAAGAGATATGCATCCTCGTATATTAATAACGAAATGTATAGAAGTAAAACTTGCACGACGTCGTGCAAGTTACTTCAAACCATGTCGTACGACAAGTTTATAATAATTTAGCAAAAGAGAAAAAATAACTAAATTTTCGAAGCGGATTGCACGGAAGAAGAAACCTTAGGCTGAGGAGCTCCGAGAACCTCATTAAGCGGCTTCCGCTTTGCGTCTCTTTCACGGGAGACAGGGAGGCTGCTGAGAGAGCGCTGGCTCCAATTCGATGCAGGCACGAGACGCGAAGCGACCCGCAGCATCTCTGATAATCTCTCACATATCCTCCTCACATTTATATGACAACGAAAATGTTATAATTAAGTAATGATCATGACCATGAAACGATTTTCCATTATAATTAAGTAATGATCATGACCATGAAACGATTTTCCACAAGATTTAAAATCCAAGAGTCCGAAAGAATTGCCCAGTAAATAGAATTTTTGGGTAGACCTATAACACGGATTCCGACAGATCACATGCACGCACCGAAAGGCTTGCTTGTTTACACTTGTTCTTTTTTTGTCGTGCTCGCGCTGAGAAACATTCAGCTGAAAGTCAAACTGCCGAATATTCAGAAACTTTCTTGTGTTTGTTTTGCCTTTGTTGAAAATTTTTTTTTCAGTTGCCTTAGGATGTGGGGCGGCGGCTGGGGTAGCAACCAGTTCAACTGGAATGGGAACTGTTATAACAACGACTGTAATGGCGGCTTCAACAATGGCTACTACAACAACTACAACAGTCTCTACAACCATGATAACTTCGGTCTTGACCAGTCTTTTCAGCAGTGGGAGTCGCATTTTGAGTAAGTTTTTTTATTCGTTAATTATTTCTAAATTAGGATACTCTAGACCACAACGGAGAGAGCGATCGTATCGGCAGCACGCGCAGCGGACTGCTCCTTACGCTAGGCCACAGCAGGTATGCTTCCTGTTCTGGAATTTTACTTCTGAAGAAGATCTCTTGAAGGCCTCTTCATCTAGACATACACCTTCAACCAACACTGTCGTTTCTAGTTAGTTCGATTACTCATTTAGTGTCTATCGAACCATTGTTTTCAATAATTGAAATTGCTGATTATTTTTCTTCATTAGTTTCAAAGGTCATTTTATAATAAGTAAAGATAAAAGCTTGATGCGACGTAATTAATGTGCAAGATAGCTTCGCAAGTGCATGACTAATGAAATCAGGAGACCAATTCAACGGCGAGAACTCCTTTTCCTCAGAAGAGGAGATTTGCAAGCCTTCAAGCAGCAGACAGCATCCCGGATTCTATTCCGGCCCCCTGAGCGAGAACAATTCAGTAGAGGGTATGATATTGGAATGCACGAAAGTGGCTGCATGCCTTGACCATCCCTCAACGGCACAATCCCTTTCCACCTCCTATCCTCTGTCCTTTCTGTCCTCATTTTGTTTGTGACGTTCGCGATGCACGACAATGCTTTCTGTTTTTTTTTAATTATTGCTACTAGTAAATAAAATTCAGCATATTTAGGACCACTTCCATCGTCTTCCACAACACAGACATGGAGAGAAGCGTCCGAAGTTACTGTTAGTGGGCATCATTGGGCAGGCATTCATTGTGAAAGTTGCCTAGCCTTGTGGGCTTTTTCTATTTTTTCTGCGCTTGTCTACAACGAATGATTTTTCCTGCTTTTAGCTCTTCGTTGACGCTTCGTCTATTCAAGTGGCCCTGCAGTGGGCCGGACCACTAGGTTATTACTCCTTGTCGACAAATCTGAAATTAGAATCTTTTTTATAAGATTTAGTTATCTAAACGAAACATTTGTAAAATGGCTATAAAATGCCCTTGCTCATTTTCCCTATTAAAACCAATGCTGAACAAGGTCGGTGCGTTCGCCGTGTCGAAAAAAAAAAGAATTTTTGGCTTTGCACCCCTCTCGCCATGGAGTGATGGAAATAAGGCATAGTATTTTAGACAGAGGAGGCATTCGGTATGTGTTGCGTGTGAGCTCCGCGGAAGGCCAGTTTACTGCGGAGTTCGAATCATCCACTCACATGTTCAGGTTACTTTATAAAAGAAGTTGAAGGAAGGATGATTTGAATGGTAAATAGAGAATATTGCCTCGACCGCAGATTTGCCGCGAACCCAGGAGTTCTTTACACAGTGCGTATTTCCGCGCTGTGCGTCCGCACAGGGAAAGTGGTGAGTTCGCACGAGAGGGAGATCAAAGCAGGTCAGTCTTCTCGGAGGTTTCCGATTCTGTATAAGTAGATTAATTCAATGAGCTGAAATTGGCCTGGCCAAAAGGAATTCTAATAGAACGACTGCTGTTTTAGACTTCCTTTATTTGATAAAAATGGAATGAATTCCTATAATATTGATCCTTGCGTGAAGAACGGTTACTGCCGATTACAGCATAAAAACGGAAGTTAACTATTACGTTATTAGATGCTCTTACTGTCTATTTTTTACCCCTTGAACAGCATCTTGTTTTTCTGAATTCTGATGTGCTGGATGTGGAAAAACATTACTTTTCTAAATATATCATGATCTTTTTATATAATTTATGCCATATCGATCTATGACTGGCACGCTGATTGGAATATTGCGCACGCACCGTTCGAGATCGTTCATTTAGCACAGCATGTAATGGGGTGATCAAAACTGGTCTGCAGTGTTCTCGAACGACGAAATGCGGAGGTTATTGGAGAAGGCGATGCACACAACTGGGAGCGGGGCTGGAGCTGTTCAGCAGATTGAGTTTCTATACAGGCAGGCGTCACTCTTTCTTTCTTTTCGCACAAAATCCGGAATATTCTTGGAGAAATTAGTTTTTTTTTTCAACTTTTAACTGAAATTTAAATGGTAATCTTAATATTGTTCTTAAGATGCAAGCCGAAGACATACTGGGATGAAATTTACTACAGAGAGGATGGACAAATGCGTATCTATGAGAAGGACTCAAATGGCCAGCCTGGCAACAGGATTAACAACATTCTGAGTGGCCCGTTTAAAATTCCCTGCCAGAGCTGAAATAGGTCTGACCCATGACAGGGTTTGTAACCCCCCGGGCCGCAGGGCCGGAACACTTTGTAACGCCCCGGGATGGCCATTTTTCACTTTTAACCCCCGGGTTTATTCTTTTTGCACATTGTAACCCCCGGCCCAAGATCAGAGAAAGGCACTATTTCAGCACTGTTCCCTGCTGGTTTGATCATCTTAAAAATGAGCAATTGAAGGCTATCTCTTTACAAGCATTTCTTCTCAGGCCTTTTCTTCGCTGGTCGGCTAACGAAAACTGGAGAACTTCCAGCCGAATCTCCTTTCGGTGATACTCGAATGCTTATTCGTTGTGAGGTGCTGATTAACCCGAAGAGGTTAACTCCATTCTGCATTCTCTTCTAATTAATTCTATCTTACTTTACAGTTTTATAGTGTTGGTATTTTCCCGATTTGCTTTGAGAGTGCGATTTTAGAACGAACTTGTACTTCGCTGACTTCTACTGCAACACTCGAGAGCATTACGTGACTGTTGTTGCCTGTGTCAAGAACTCCGAGACCGATCGGTTCTGTCCATGCTGTGAATTTTGTAACGTTCTTTCACGTTGTTTGCAGCCCATGGAACTCTTTATTTCTTGATATCAGGTACTGTGAACCGAGGCTGCCGCTGCTGGATCTCCTGAACAACCCGTTCATTTACTGTCGTGTGCGTACTAATTCTTCATGGGAGTTTTTTTTTGTGACGACAGGGTAGCATTGTAGTAATAGACGCGGTGTACGGTGTGGATGGAAATGAGAATGGTTTCAGCCGGGATTCGGCAGTCCATTCGTGTATTACATCGCTCGCCACGTCTGGGTCGAGCTCTTGTACACTGAAAACATTGCGCTTTCCCTCGGAAAATTCGAGCCCATAATCCCAAAAGGTTGGATTTGTACAGCTTTCTCATGAGATCGGAATGAAATGAATTGTTGTTGGCGTGAATGCTCAAATATTTTGCAGGAGCTGGGACATCTCGGATTGGCGGATTGCCAAACAACAAGCAGTGCACGGTCTGCAACCTCTACGCTGACCATGACTCCTCTGCTGAGATTTCCTTCTCTCGCCTGCCCCCCTTGCCCCCTCGCCCCACTCCTCCTCCTCCTCGTGCTCCTGCCACTTTCACCGCAGAAGATAGCACTTGGCTCCTTATGGCCAACGATCAGAACAAGTAAGTCTACCGTTATTCAATGCAATCTTTTTTTAGTTCAAATTGTATCAGTATAAATATTGTAAATGTTTTATGGATTTGTTTTTTATTAAAGATATACAAATAAGAGTCATTAACAATCCTCGGTAATTATTCTGCTATTCTTCATAATGAAAAATGTATTTCTAATCGTTTGAGCGCTCACATTCCGTATCTGTCGGACGTAATGTCAGCTGTCTCTGACATCGTGAAATCAGCAACGGCCACTGCTGAGGCATCCAAGAAGAGTGGAGACGACGAAGAGGTTAGAAAGAGAAAAGGGAAGAGGAGAACTGAACTGCCTTGCTAGGAGGACGCACTCACCACATCGGATAACAGAGTAGCTGATGCATTGGATTGCATGAGACGGAAGCTGCGTCCCTGCAGGATCCCCAAGGTATTTCTTTTTTTTTCTTTCTTTACTCTCGTATCTTTTCGTCCACTCGCATGATGTCTTATTTATTTTTCATAAACGTGGCCATTCTTTTACTGCATTCAATTGTAATTTGAACCATCGTTTCAGATACACAGAGTGGGAAGTGCCATCGAGGAGACTGTCAAGTGGTTCGAGACGTCGAAGACTCAACTTCTCCGGTCTCTTTTATTTTTCATCATCCCTTTGCCACATTCTAAGTGTCTGATTTGCAGCGACGTTGTGAAGAAAAAGCAGGACGATGCGAGCAGGAAGAGGGCCAGGTAATTGCCTCTCTCTCTCTTTCTCTCTCTTTCTATCCCATTCTGGCTTTTTAATTGTGATGATATGGAATGAATTAAGATCGGAGAAGCAGTCCGAGGAGCACAAGGCGAAGCGATCGAGGACGGACGAGGAGCAGAGGGAGAGAAAGGGTGAATGCTTAGAGGAGGAGGTGCAGAGAGTCACCCGCAACTCCCCTCCTCTTGCCAGTGCTGAGAAGGAGGCCAGAGAGGGAAGGGAAGCTGGAGAGGGGGAGAAGGAAGGAGGAGGCTCTGCCCTCCAGATTCCTCCCTCTCACTCTTCTCTTTCCCACGCGGCAAGTACTACCATGTCTGCTGGGTCGATGAAACATATAGCAGAAAGAGAAGAACAGAAACCTCGCTCTCCTCATCCGTCTCATCTTCCTATTCCTCTTTCTTCACCGTCTATCTCCGAGTCTTTCGCTGGCTCCTCAAATAAGGGAGAATGTGTGATTGGGACCTTTCAGTCCACTCCCGTCGTACAAGGCACAGGAAGAGAGCAGATGAAAGCTCTTCGCGAGAAGGAGAAAGAAAGCACAGAAGTGATGCGAAGCCATCCAGGAGCAGACGCCACCACTCACACCCTTAAGGAAATCGACAGCGTTAGTCTCTTGGATCTTTGGATCTTTTTTATCTTCTCGTTTTACAATATTTTCCACTTTTTCCGTAATGTAAATCGGAATATCAGCATAATGCAATCTTCTATCGTGATATATCGCCATATTCACGACAAGAATGATTGTGTGACGCTACGGAATTTTGTAATTTACAGGCACTGGAGGATGAGCTTTTGTCTGGAGCAGATGACTCTTCTGAAATCATTGATGACGATATTGAGTTGAAGCTCCTACATTCGTAATTCCCACTCATGTATTTAGTTCGATTTATGTGTACTTATATAAAGGGTGCCTTTTTGCGTGGGTTCCGTCACTGCTTCATTGCTCGCTTGGCTGGTAAACTGTTAGACTTATAGTTTGAAAATACTCAATTCTTCTGTCTACCGTATTCATCTTATTTTTCTCACATCACTTTTCACTATTCCTTTTTTTGTGGAATCGACATATTGTTCACTCTGAAGTAGTTTTTTATGCAAATTTGTTGTGCTGGTCCTTGCTGTAACAAATAATAGCCGGTCGTTGTTAATAAGGCATTCAATTGCTTAATTATATGTACATTACCGATTTCTTTGATGTGAGCGTCCTCTAATTAATCTACCTGCGGTTGTTGATTATGTGTTTTGTCGTATATCACCTCTTTTTTAATATATTTTAAATAATCTAACTTCTCGATATCATGTTCCATTCTATCAAGCCTATTTTGTTCCTCCTGTTGTACTGCCTGTTTTTTATTATTATTAATATCAGTAAACTTCTCGATTCGAAAACTAATTTGACACTGCGGTCATCATCCAAGCATATATCTAGTTTTACATATTTACAATTGTATTCTAATAGGATAGATGGATGGAAATTGTTATTGATGACCTAGGTTACTGTGAGGCAGTGCGAAGTTGAATGAGTGAAGAGAAGGATGCGTTCCTGGAATGGTGCAGCTTGCGCGAGATCAAAACTCATGGAGTGGAGTTGAGGAAGGCGGAAGAAGTGAGTTGGGAAGCAGAGAAAGGGAGACACCACAGGCATTGAAGGGGGCTGGCAATGGAGTTTTCTCTCTTCGCTCGGTGCGGATGAACGAGGTTCTTCTGTCTCTTCCAGTCACTGAACTCATCATTGCTGGAAGGGTCGCAGACATGAAGTTGTATAGCGAGCTGCTGCACCGTACGAAGTATACACTGTACATTTGCTGTCAAATCTATCTTCCATCTTGCATTGTTTTGCATTTGCAGATTCCGTCCAACACCCTTCGAGATGCTGGTTATCTTCTTCTACCATGAGCAGGAGGAGTCATCGGACTTTGGGCCATATCTCAGGATGCTCCCACAGTAGTTTACTCCCTAATCAACTCTCTCCCTGCACCCTCTCTATTTCTCTCTCTCTCTCTCCCCCTGCTTGTATCTATCTCCCCTTCTCTCTCTCTCTCTCGCTCTCTCTTTCTCTCTCCTTCTCTCTCTCTCTCTCTCTCTCTCTCTCTCTCTTTTTCTCTCATCTCTCTTTATCCGTCTCTCTCTATTCAATTTTCAGCTCTTTTGACACTCCAGTTGCAAAAGGAATTGTGATCTCTGAGGCAGATCTTCCCGGCATTTCTCGCCCTTTCTGGCAGCAACAACGGGAAGAACTCCATTCAATCACATCACGGGTTTTTTTTACTATCTATGAGGGCTGAAATCAGAATTGCCATAATGTATTTTTATTTCCATGGTTAACAAATTCCTTATCTTGAAGCTCTCCGCTGTCCTTCCATACCCCTTGGATACTGCTCGTCTTATCTGGGCATGGCATATTGTGAATACCAGGTTGGTTTCCATCCGACATCCATGAAGCAGAGTGAATCTTACGTAGATGTATCTACGTGGAGAATAAAAGCCACGAGAAGATCGACCAGCGGAACGGAGACACCATTGCAGTGATTCCCCTCGTGGACATGCTCAACCACAGCCCGCAGGCACAGGTTCTGCCCTCTTCTTCTCGCTTTTTCTCTTCACAATGGCCACTTCAGTGTCACGCAGAACTCGACAAGGTCAATGGGCGATATATCCTTCGTGCCGAAAAGGGCATCCCGGAAGGGTTAGAAGGCTCTTATTCAATTGCCTCCACCTATTCCCTCTATCCAGATCTCTATCTCTATCTCTCTTCCTCACTCACTCTCTCTCTCGCCTTTCAGGCATGAGCTATATGTGTGCTACGGTCCCCACGACAATGCTCGTCTCTGGCTGGAGTACGGTTTTCGTCTGCCCTCCCATCTCAATCCGTTCACGAGGGTCAACATCTCAACAGGTCTTGCCCATGGATGAGCTTCGTTCTAGTCCAACATAATCTGAAGTGTCTAAGGTTCCTGATCTGTTTGTTTGCAGAGGTTTTTATGTCATTGGCAGGGAAATGTGGTATAGAAGTAACCGAGAAGCGTCGAGAAATACTTCTGAACGCTGCCATCGCTTGGTTCGTATTTTATTCATTTACTGCTCTTCAATCTCTTTGATATTGTGAAGTGAGCTTATTGCAGCACATTGTATGCGACGGACGAAGGACCGGGCTGGGGTCTCGGTGCCAATCTGCGTATATTAACCATGCCTCACAGTCAACTGTTAGCCTCTTTCATTAACAGATAGTCGTATGCTTATTAGTAAGAATGCAACCAAAATTCCCTTGCAGATCCGACTGGCAAAGCATAATCTACTCCGAAAAGAACGGCAATGAGGAAGAAGAGTGTGCAGAGAGAGAAGAGAATGAAGAGAAGACGAGAAGTATTCTTATCCAGCTTGTTCTTCTTCTCTCTTCAAAGAAAGAGAAAGTAAGCCAAGATGCGAAATGGATTTGGGAAGAACAGATTCAACTGGTCAACTCTGTTCTCTCCTCGTTGGCTGATAATCAGCCATTTATGAAATAGGAAGCTCGATTTTCACATGTTTATTAGGTGACGAATAAACGGTTGCCCTCAACTTTGTCCACAAATCACCAGGTTGCATTTCTAATACTTAAATCCAATCTATGAATGCTGCGCCCAGAGGAACCGCGTGGCTGACCGGGATAAGCTAGTCGGGCACTCCGACAAATCGCCGGTGCCCATCGAACGCCCACTTTCATGATAGATGCCATCAGCACATGGGCCCGATAAGCAAATAAACAATAGAATAAACATTTACAATCGGAGGAAGGTGAATCGTGCGACTCTTCATGGATTAAGTTATTTTTATAAACACGGGGGATGTGGAGCTGGTCGGGTACTGTGCTAGAATGTCACAGTGTTATAAAAATTAATCAAATTTGAATATTTATTGTCCGACAACGAAAATTACGGTAAGGAATAAATTTTCACTGAAGGAAGTTTTCGTTACGTGTGATTCGGCTTCCTCTCAGTGTTCATGAAGCAAATGGCGTTTTCTTTCAATTTTGTTTGTTTCAGGTTCACAGACATTGTTAGATTACAAGAAGGCTCTATTCCAGTTGATTCAACATGGGTCGCGTCCGTACCAAGACCGTGAAGAAGGCCTCGAAGGTTATCATCGAGAAGTACTACACCAAGCTGACGCATGACTTCCACTGCAACAAGCGCATCTGCGAGGAGATCGCCCTCATCCCTACCAAGCGTCTCCGCAACCGCATCGCTGGGTCAGTTTACAAGCAATTATTCACGCCTTGACCGTTTTAGCCTCTTTATTTTTATCCAAAGTGCCTGTTTTCATAGTACCTATCGCTGAGCAGATGGCTGTTATTGTTGTAGGTTCATCACCCACATGATGAAGCGCATTGAGAAGGGACCGGTCCGCGGCATCTCAATCAAGCTTCAGGAGGAGGAGCGCGAGAGGAGGGACAACTACATGCCCGAGATCTCTGTTAGTCTCGTCTGAACATGTTGATTGAATTTTGTATGGTTCATTTTGTGATCTTGAAGATAAAATAGCAAAATCAGTTAGGACACGTTGACATGCGTTTCTTAGGTTGTTGATCCTCGCCAGCTGGGCCAGATCAAGGTTGACGATGCCACCAAGGAAATGCTCGACAGCATGGTTAGAATTTTATTTCCCTTATTTTGTTATTATGGGTATCGTTTACGTTTACTTATGCTATTGTTGTTAGCAAGTCCTCTAAAATATTATTATATAGTATTATTCTAAAATGCTCTGTTAAAATACTCCACTATTCCATATTAATCACTGGACGAATGTGCTTTATGGGTGATAGCTTAAAGCTTTTCAAGCTTGCCTCCCACAGCAAAAGATATTATATTACATGGTTTTTTTTTATTAGCTTCCATTAGGCTTTTTTCTTATATATCATCGCTAAATTATTTTTCACCGTTACTGAACTACCCTGTTGAATTTTATGGCTATAATTTTATGTTGCGGCCGTGAATGTAAAAAAAAATATATACTGTGTCGCACTTTATTTATTTAGCTTCTTGCCAATTGCCAACTGAAGGATGATTTCATTTCTTTCAAATTCTTTGAATTCTAAACTTTTCTTCTCTAAATTTGTCGTTTTTTTTCTTCACTATTTATTCATGGGTGGTTGTTATCGCGACTGCACTCCAGTAAAGTAGTATCAACATCTGTGCAAAAAGTTGGTGTTGATAGCGTCTTTGTGGCGTTGCTTCTATATTCGGGACTGGTAAATAATGATAGACGCTTCTTCCGGGTATATTTCCTATCTTTACTTGGTAAAGACTCGTTTATTGCAGGATCTCAACATCCCGAACCTCTTCGTCGAGGATCTGAAGAGCGGCGGAGGTCAGCGTCGCTAAGCTGTTTCTCCTTTCTCTTCACCGGGCTCATCACCTGAATGGCCCGCATCAACGCCTTTGTTTTTGTTGGCGTGTAATTGTTTTCATGATAAAGCAATGTTGCTTTTTAAGACTGTTTTAGACAAGAGAATTAAAAACACCGTCGTTGAACCAGCAGATCGGAGTGGAGATGAAGTTATTAGGCCTTAATCCACGGTGGGCGGGCAAAAATAAGTTTACGTTGTTATATTCTTGAAGAACATGGTGGGGAAGGCGTGTGGGTTGCAAAAAGAAACAGTGTCTGGGTACTCGACAGCAGCTTTTTCTCTGTTTCAGACGTTCCGAACGTTGAGTAGTGTGATTTCCATTTCGTGTCCAAGAGATATACAGACGCCATCCTGGTGAGAACTGGAAGAAGGGCTGAAGCTGGTGGGAATGCCATGTCAGCCGTTGCATGGTGATATGGGAAGGAGGTGCAGAGAATAGGAGGGGAGAAGCGGAAGCTGTAAACTTGTGCGGGTTGCTCTAATGTGCGATGAGTGATAGTCGGGAGTGGAGGGGCGGGAAGGGAAAGCAGCGGCAGCTGCTGGCTGCCGCGTGCCGGCAGAGGGAAAGGATGGTCCTGCTGCCACTGGTCGCCTCTCTCCTCGTCTCTTCTCTCCGTCTCCACCTCACCCCCACCAAACTACATGGACATCCTCTTCATCTTCTCTCCCCCTCACGTAACCTTAGCTTGGCTTTGGTTGCTTCCGCTACAGAAGAAAAGGAGGAGGTATGCACTGAGAGAGAGAGAGAGAGAGAGAGAGAGAGGGAGAGAAAGGGAACTGCAGAGTGGTGTGGGTATGCGAGTGGCGTGGCTGGAGGAGGGAGCGACCCTCTCCCTCGTGATCCGCTGTCTGCCCCCCTTCCGACTCCAACTGCAGACTCCCAACTCCAGTACTGTCGTCGCCCACTCAAGTGCTCTCTGTGCCAATGCAACTGGTTAGCCGGAGGGCTCAGTCAACCTCAAGATCACTCTCCCATTTCTCCCTGAGATAATCTTCTTTTACAAGCTGAGTTGTGATGTGGCTTGTGCAAGATAGTTGATGAAGCGTGGTTTTATGTTATTGCCCTCTGATCGAATAACATTCTTCGGAATGGAGCGGTCAGCTGGCTTTTCGCAAAAGATGCCGCTTGGGGCAGCTTGCTGGAAATGCGGTAAATATATAACTGTCGGGACTTTTGGAAGAAATCATATTTCTGGGTAGATGTGAAACATGACGAGAGAGACTGACAGAGAGCGTCAAAGAAAGGGAGGCATAGCTGGGATGGGCGTTGAGAAGAGATAGAAAGAGAGGGGTTCTGAAAGAGAGAGAGAGAGAGAAAGAGAGGGGAGGGAGAGAGAGAGAGAGAGAGAGAGAGAGAGATGGCACGCTGATAGGAGGACGAATAAGTGTTGTAGCTGGTGGACTCGTTAGCCGTCATTGATGTCCTTCGGGATGAGAGCTGTGAGAAGGGTCCCACTTAGTGTGACAGCCAAGATAGATGACTTCGCTCACCATCGAGCTGCTTTGTTACTCTTTTACATCTATTCTGTACAATTCTCGCTCGCTTTCCATCCCTCACTCTCTCTCTCTCTCTTTATCTCTCTCTCTCTCTAAAGGTATCTACATTGATGAATCTGCACTATTCGGCTGCATCTCCAACGTTTACCAGGGATCCGTTCAACTTCTTGAAAAGATCTGCAGGTTGACTACTTGTTCAATCGTCATAATTTTTCAAAACCAGACTTTGTGTTGGGGGGCAAGGGGAAGCGCCACGAGACAAAGTAGGCTAATAAGTACATACATATTAGCGAAATTTGCTTTATATAGTACTGCCGAGCATCCTACAATTAGCAACATTTTATACCACGCAAGAAGAATCGAAAGCGGGTAATAAAGAAAAGAGATGCGGGAAAAGAAAGAGATAAGATAGCAAGCAAAAGGCGGAGAGTGCAGAGAGACATCTGCACGTCGTTAGAGCTCCAGCTGGGAGCTTTTGATCCCTGGCTATTCGTGAATTCACGCCGCCTTTATTCTTTTATCTCGCATCGAGGTCATTGGGGAACATATTGAAATTTCTTCCTCTTTTTATGCTTTTTTTCTAACGAAGTAGAAAAAAACTTCCTTTGGAAAAAAGAAGTTTGGAAAATTGGAGACGCCAAGCAGTAGTAGAAAGATATGGAAAAAGACACTGCAATGTGGGGTCACAAGCTTGAGAGAGCGAGATAGAGAGATAGAGAGAGAGAGAGAGAGAGAGAGAGAGAGAGAGAGAGAGTAGAAAAGGAAAGCGATTGGAAAATAAATCAGAAGTATACATCTTCCCTCATTTGTGTAAACTATCACGAAGATGAATCTAATTCTGCGCCAGACTTAGAAGGAGAACGAGACTGGAGAAAGTGGGAGAGAAAGAACGGGACAGGAAGAAGAGAGGACGAAAATAGGCATCGTATAACAACCGTGGAAGCACAAAGCCAGGATGAGCTATGTCTGTACATGTATGTATGTATGTACATGTATAATAATATATGTATGTACATATTTTTTTTAAATCTTTTTTTCAGTGATGGCCCTGAGAGAAGAAAAGAAGACGAGAAAAAGAAGAAAGCGAAGAGGAAAGAGATAGGATTGCCAGAGGGGAGATCGAGTGAGAGAGAAGGAGAAGAGATTTTCTCTGCTTCTTCATCTGCTTCCTCTGAAACAGTCAACACACACTCTGTCTACGTCGCGGAGCCTGTTCAGGTTCTTGCTTTCTTCCATCAGGCAAAGAATATGCACATTGCATAATGTTTCTCAGCTGAACGAAGGAGGTTCGATGCCATTGCAATGGAAGAATGTGTATGTTGTGGGCGAGGAAGCCGAGAAGGGACTGAACAATCAGATTGTCTTCTCTGTTAGTCTTTATTCACAAGTATGTAACAAGACAATTTGGTTCTCTTTTCGGTGTTGTCCGGCCCCTCCCATGGGGAACTTCTTCTCCACGGAACCCCGGTCTCTTCCTTCACCTACGAGTCTCTTCTCTCTCGTTCCATTCTCTACCAACACGACGGCAGCGAGACCACTGAAGATCACATTCTGTTCCAAGTTAATAAATTCTATCTATTTTGGACCTCACTAATATCCAAGATATTCATTCGAGGTGGAAGTGGGCGACAAACCAGAAAGTTCCCCCCACTCTCTGCGCATTGATGTGAATCCTGTGAATGACGCGCCTCTTCTCTCCCTTCCTCCTTCCAAGGAAACAATTCAAATCTCTGCCGGCGGATCGTAGGCTAACCATTAGCTTCTTTTCTACGCAAAATGTTCAATGACAACAAACACCTTCAGACGGGCGCTAACCACTTCTCTACTTCTTCTCAGCGATGTTGACAATTCTCCAGAGGAGGTTTGATCCATTTTCATCGCTTTCTCGATTTCCAACTCTCTCGTATTTTTTGTTGTTGCTGGAGTTTATCGGCCGGTCGGGCCCTCCGTCTAGGCCCGGTCCGACCGGTGCTTTTTGCGGCACTCCGATTTTGGTCCCGGCCCGATTTTCGAAGCTCAGATTTTAATTTTATTTTTTTCAATTAAAAAAATTTCGCAGCTACTTTATTGCAAAACTTCAACTAAAATTAAGTGATTTCATGTACCCATTACCATAGTTAGTATGTATAAAGCAATTTCTAATACTTCTGAAAATTTAGAAAGTATGTATGTATGTACCTGTTAAAGAAAGACCAATTTGCCGAGAATTTCTTACTTTCCCGAGCCTACGGGACAGCCCAACTATTCTTGGGCCTGTCCCGGGCCCTGGAATTTAAGGTCAACCGGCCCTACGGGCCGGGCTGGAGCGGCCACTTTGCACTTCTGATCGGCATAGCATGAACACATGTACATACATACATATGTACATATGTATGCATGTACATATGTATGTACATATAGAGTGATGTTCCTCCAAAATGGCCGATGTTCGAATCAGTGCGCATTAAATATCTCATTGCAGACACATCGGATGATGCTGATTGTTTTTTATTGAAAACTAGATGAAATTCCACATACAACACAACCATTACTTAATTTCAAATACGAGTTGAAAAGGCGTTATATAACTTTCAAATTTTTGCTTAACGCTCTATCTTTGAGCCTTATTTTAACAATCAAAACATGGCTATCTTATCCTCAATTATAATGTGCTGGATGTGGAAAAACGAGACGATTTAAATATATGAAGATCTTTTCATATATGTAGTTAGTTTCTTTGCCAACGAGCTATGACTTGCAGCCTGATTGGAAAATGGCGCGCGCAGCGTTCCCAATCGGCCATTTAGGTGTTAAATCATTGTATGTATGTCAATAAAAATTTTCTTACTACTAGTATTCTTCGTTGTGCTTCCTTCTATCTTTCTCTCTCTCTCTTTCTCTTTCTCTCTCTCTCTCTCTCTCTCTCTCTCTCTCTCTCTCTCTCTCATGCTGTCCTCTCACTCTCTCATCCTCGTTTCTAGCACTGTTCAGGTGAAGATCTCAGTTGTGGATGCTCGTGGTGTTCATGTTGAGTTGATTGATCGGAAAGGCTTGGCAGTGTCTGAGTTCACCCAGAGACAGCTTATCCATGGCCAGGTTATCTATGTTCCCTCTCTCTCCCTTCTATCTTTGCTATTCTCTCTTTCATCTCCATATTCTCTGTTCCCTCTCCCTGTTCTCTCTCTCCTCGCTATCTTCTCTGTTCCCTCTCTTTCTCTCCTCTTTATCTTCTCTGTTTCCCTCTCTCTCGTCTCTATCTTCTCTGTTCCCTCTCTCTATCTTCTCTGTTCCCTCTCTCTCTCGTTCTTCCTGTTCCCTCTCTCTCGTCTCTGTCTTCTCTGTTCCCTCTCTCTGTTCCCTCTCTTGCCTCTCTATTTTCGCTGTTCCCTCTCCCACCTCTCTATCTTCTCTGTTCCCTCTCTGTCCTCTCTATCTTCTCTGCTCCCTCTCTCTCCTCCCTCTGTCTCCTCTAATTTCTCCCCTCAGGTGTTGTTAGTGGACGAGGCCGCTGACCGTTCTGCTTCCCTCAAACTCGTTGCCCGCGACTCTGTCTCTCGCTCTTCAGTCGTTGTTTTGCACGTCAGGAAAAATACGCTATTAATGAACAAAAATTAATTGTTTAGTGTCCGTTACCTTATTATGATAGGTATTTTCACTAACCGCTTATTTAGATTACGACTGTGCCTGTGGATGTTCGTCTTTCTGTCAATACTGGAATTCGCATGCTGCACCATGAAGCAACTATCATCTCCAGCAAGTTGGCCTGCCTCTCATTCTATTTTACTCTCTTTTTCACTCTCTCTCTCTCTCTCTCTCTCTCTCTCTTTTCTCTCTCTCTCTCCTTCACTCTCCCTCTCTCTCTCTCTCTCTCTCTCTCTCTCTCTTTCTTTGCTCCCCAGGAATCTGTCGTTCGTTTCCCATCCCTCCTCATGCTCGATGTCTCTGCGAGTGGTTGAGTTGCCTGACGAGGGAGTCTTGGAATGTTCTTCTCCCTCAGGCCAATTCGCCCTTTGCTCTCACTTCAGCCATACAACTCTCGATGCTTCACTTCTTCGGTTCAATTTACCTGACTGTTTTGTGTCATCTACATATTTATTTTATTCACAAATTTCGCTCTCAATCCAAATGTCAGGAGTATTCAATTGCTTAGCTGTAGCGTTGTATTCATCTCTTTCTCTCTCTCTCTCTCTCTCCCTCTCTCTTTCTCTTTCTTTCTCTCTCCCTCTCTCTCTCTCTCTTTCTCTCTCTCTCGCTCTCCCTCTCTCTCTTTCTTTCTTCATTCCCGTCTGTTCAGTTATCGCCACACGGGTTCCTCTCTTCCTGCTACAGACAGTTTCGGTTTCCAGGTTCCTCTTTTTCCCGTTAGAAGAAATGACGAAGTTGCTGCTTCGCAGGTTGAATGCGGTGACTACGTCTCTCAGATGCACAATTTCATCATCACTTTTATTCCCATCAACATAAAGGTTTGTGCGGGATTAGTTACGAGGTGATAAACATTCGTCACAGAGGAAGAATTAGTGGAAATGCAATCTCCAAGAACCGGCGAGTACTACATAATTTTGGCATAAGCGGGGCAGTGAATGCTTGAGTTCTTGAACTGGAGAGGTTCAGGTGTTCACTCGGGAAGTCTTCGTGTTGAATGGTAGCGAAGAGGCTCACTTGACTCACTCCGCTCTCTTCGCCTGGACTTTTCCCAAGACATTCCCTCCCGACCAGGTTGTCTTTATAGTCACTACCACATTGTCATTCTTTTCCTTCTAGCTCGTGTACAACATCACAGAACCACCGAAATATGGAATTTTGTCCAGAAGAATCGGCAATAAGCAGCGAAGATTGGGAGTTTCTTCCAACTTCACTCAACAAGTCAGGGTTTCATAGTTAGCTGAGGCTCTCTCTCTGTTCATACCAGGTCGTCATCCAATAATAAGATCTCTATTCACCTCTTCTCTCTTTCACACACTCACTCTCTTTCTTTCTTTCTTTCTTTCTTTCTTTCTTTCTCTCTCTCTTTCTAGAAGTAATCGTTGATTTATAACAGGAGATCGACGAGGGAGTCATTTCGTACAAGTTGCACACGACCCAGTTCTCGGTTGTCGTCGACTTCATTCTCTTCCGAGTTCTTTCCCCCGCCGTCAAATCTGAGGTGCCTACGCTTTAAAACACAGATAATGTTTTCCAATAATGATCTTTGGTAGACTGTTTTATCTGTTTTCAAAGAAAACCGGAACAAACGTCATCCCTTTTTTTAAGGAACTTCGCTTTGACATCTCGATTCTTCCTGCCACAAGCTCTATTCAAATAGTCAATCGTACTGTTGTCGTTTACGAAGGAGAAAGCGCTCTCGTTAGTTCTCGACTCTCTTTCCTTTTCTTCCTTTCTCTCTCTCTCTCCCTCTCTCTCTCTCTCTCTTCTTTCTACTGTCTTGATGGATATGCTCTTAAGATCAGTTCTGACTTCTTGTCCGTATCGACATCGGATGAGAATTCCTTTATGTTTATCGTGACCGTCGTCCCCTTGCACGGAGTCTTTGAAATGAGAGAAGAATCCTCGAGTCGTCAAATCAAAGCCGGCGAGAACTTCACAACTCAAGACATTGCACGCAGAAAGTACTTTTGATTGTTCTTTGGCCATTTGAGATGTTCACAATTGGGCTCTTCCAGACTCTTTTACCATCACAACGGAGACGAAACGAGAACCGATGTGTCATTTCTTCTGGCTGAGGGGGCCACGCGAAGGGACACCAGGAAATCTTTCATCTGTCTTTCTCTACTAAATTGACCTGAGGTAGTTTCCATTACCGTAAATATTGTGGTTGCTATTAAGGCTAGCGTTGTGGCTGTCGTTCTCGGTGATTCTGCAGAACGACCGCTCCCCCCACTTGGTCGGCTCCTCCATCGTGTTCCTGAAGGAGAGAGGAGATCGTCTGCTGCACCGCTCGCTTCTTGAATGGAAGGACGATGATCTCTCTTCACCTCCTCTTACTTTCCACATCAGGTAACCGATTTACTTGGAACGGGTTGGTTGTCAGCTCAGAGTTTGTCAGATTCTTCTTTCGTGTTAACTCGGATAACGAGACAGCAGACAGCAAAAATGAATGTTTTGAGTCCGTCGAAGGAAGCTGCCTTTCTCTCACGAATCTCTCCTCATCTTCCAATCAATGAATTCGATGAGAACGACATCCATGAAGGGAAGATTCTTCTTCGACATGTTGGCCTCAGCTCCAACTTCTCACTCAAGTTAGAAGCGCATAAAAAGAAATAACTTCTGGAGACCTGATTGAAATGGTTCGAGAAGAGAGCAGTGAATGCAGGTACATTGTGAGTGATGGAGTGCACGCCGTCCCTGCAGAGATGGTCGTGGTGACTGGCAAACCATTCGCTGCCTTCAGCCACAGCACTCTCGGCTTCTGCTGCAAGCAAGGAGAGAAGCAACTCGTTGGTCAGTGGGGTTCCGTGTATTCAGACTGCCAGATCAACATTCAAGTCAATTTCTTTATCGCGGAGCCCGATTTGGGGAAAGAGTCAAGTACATTGAGAGAGGGAGGGAAAGGAGGCACGATAGCCAAGGTGGTCTCCTAATCTTGTACTCTCTTTTTTCCTAGCCATAACGCGACAAAACTTGTCCGTGGTAACAAATGAAGATGTCAATCCATCCAACATTACGTTCTTCGTGAAGTCATCGCGATTCTTCCTCATTCATAAACACCAACGGCGGGCGGTCTCTAATTTTACCCAGCAGGTCATCCTTTCTTAATAATTTAGTAGTTGGTGACTGTTAATAGCTATTAAAGGGAATGAAGTAAACTGTTCTGAAAGTACATACATATACAACATTATTCATTGCGATCAATTAATATAAAAAAATATTTAGGATATAAATGACGGTCGTATTGTCTATGAAGTCGGATCAGTCCCTTCTGAATTCTTGACAGCAGTTGTAGGAGAACGGAAACTGCAAGCTGAGGTTCGTGTCGGTCAAATTTTGAGAAGACAGAAAATATTAAATCGTTAGCGGAGATTGGCAGAGAGAGAGAGAAGAGAGAGAGAGAGAGAGAGAGAGAGAGAGAAGAGAGAGAGAGAGATAAAGAGATGAGGGAGAAATAGAGGGAGAGGTTAGAGATCAGAAGGAGAGAGAGAGAGAGAGAGAGAACAAGAGAGAGAGAGAAAGAGTGGATAAAGATGATAATACTACTGTTATAATTCAGCTGAAATTGGTGGTCCGCCCCTCTTCTTCTCTGAACCTTCGTCGCTCCTCTCCTCTTTCTGTGTCACTTCGAACTTCTGCTGCAATAACTTCGCAATTTCTATCGCAGGTATCCACTCTCTCTCTCTCTCTCTCTCTCTCTCTCTCTCTCCTTCCTCTCTCTCTCTCTCTCTCTCTGTCCTTTCTTTCTCTTTCGATCTCTCTCTCTATGTCTCTCTCTCCTCCCTTTCTCTTTCGCTCTCTCTCTCTCTCTCTCTCTCTCTCTCTCTGTCTCTCTCTCTTTCTCTCTCCGATAACTCTTATTTCTCCCACTGTCTATCACTTATCCCATTTTCCTTCTCTTCTTCTTCAGTCAGATGGCGGAGCCTCTCCACCTTCACTTCTTCGTTTCATTATTCTACAGCCCCCCGCAGAGGGCGAGCTGTTTCTTCACTCTCGTTAGCTGTTTTTTTTATATATTTTTGTTGGGAATAAGATTACTATTGATTAATAATAGTACATATGTATGTGTGTGGCTATCTATGTTCTTTTGGACTGATAATTCTTGAGAATCTTCAACTACCTCTTCACCTTCTTCCCATTCGTTGTCCTTCACACAAGAAGACGTTAACTCTGGTAACAAATAAGTTTCACTCAATGGAATGATAAAAAAGACTTTGGCAGGTAGAGTCCACTATGTACACAGTGGCGCGAGTGCAGGCAAGGATTCTTTCGTCTTTAACATCTCATCTCCCATGGCTTCCAATGGACCCTTCACTTTCTACATCGACATCATTGAAGAACATGTCAGTGTGAAAGGCGTGAGAGAATTGAAAGAGAATACCAGAAGGAGAAAGAGTGGTCACTCTTCAGATCTCCCTGTCGATCTCTTCTCCGATTCATGTGACTGCGGGATCCTCGGCAGTTATTTCGTCATTGATCCTTCAGATTGAATCTTCGAAGAAGGTGAGATTCGGTGCGTGTTGTCCTTGATCTGGTTGTGTTTGCAGGATGATTACACGGTCTTCGTGGAGGAGCCTCCCCGCTTCGGCTGGATCCTTCGTGACACGGCTGAGCGTGCAGAGTCCATTTCGATCGGTACGATTTGCCATTCTATTTCCCGTTAAGCTTTTCTGGTCATTAGACTTTTTTTTTGAAATTCGACTGTTATAGATTCCTTTACGGGGAGTGAGCTGGAGGCGGGCCGAATATTCGTAGTGGCTCCCCGGCAATTTCCACCCTCTCCCTCCTCCTCCCTCCCCTCCGATTCCCTTCTTCTCATCGCTTGTCTCTCCGATGCCAAGAAATGCACAGCGGCCACTACTATTCCAATCTACTACGCCAGAAGAGACGTCCACAGTTCGTTCAGTCTCTCCCGAACTCTCTTGCTCTCGCTCTTTCACTCTCGCTCTCTCACGCTCGCTCTCTCGTGCTCCCGCTCTCTCCTTTTTTGTTCTCGCTCGTTCTGTATCTCTCTCAGTGTCGCTCTCTTCCCTGCTTGGTCATTACAGGTCCCGAAGTGGTGCGTAACGAACCCCTCCGTCTGATGGGAGCCCCCTCTGCCCTGATTACTCCTCTGCATCTCAACACGCAAGTCAGCAATAGAAGCAAGGATCCTCATGGTGAAATCTGTCTTCTTCAGGATGCCGACACACCGCGAGATCAAATTCGATTCCTGATTTCGAAGCCAGCCGCTGGAATTGGTTTGTCATTTCTGACCACTCTCACTCTTCTTCTGTTTCTTATGTATAAAGTGGCTATTTGCCTGTTCTTCAGTGGCCCGCATTGCCACTCCTGCTTCTCCTGTCTTTTCATTCACCCAAAGTGACATCGACGAGGGCCTGATCTCTTTCTACACGAGCAGTCCGTGAATCTGCAGTTCTTTCTTTTATTTAGAAAATGAAAATGTGCAATTGACATCTTCGCCTGTAATCAGATACTTCTTCTACGAATGGCGGCTTTTCCTTCCTTGTCTCAGACGGTTTTCACCAGGTTCGTTTGCTTTCCCTTTGAGAAAGTGGATGACCTCTTCTGTTACCTCTCAGATTGGGCCGGAGTGGTTCGTGATAGAGAGTCGTCTCCGTTACTCGGTTGCCCTGGAAGCGAACTCGAGACTTCTCGCCCCTCCCATGTCTGAAACTCTCATTGGCATCGACTTCCTCCGAGCCAACATTCAGAACGTCCGTCTTTCTATTCTACTCTCGAATCATGCATGACTCTTCCCTCTCTGTTTCGATCTTTCCTTTCTCCAGGCCGATCCCTCCAGCATCGTCTTCTCGATAACCCGTCCCCCCGAGCACGGTCGCGTCCTCGTCAACGGCATCGCTTCTCACCGTTTCCGCCAGTCGGATGTCAGCTCGTTCCTCCTTCTCCCTTTCTCCTCATTCTTTCATCGACTCTCCAGATCAACCGCCGCCTGGTTGTCTACTCATCCACGGGCTCTTCTCTGCAGACGGAATGGACTCAGAAGGATGCGTTCCACTTCCATGTCTGCCTCAATGAATCTCATCGCCCCATTGAGAAAGAACACAGGTTACAACAGTCTCTTTCCATCTCTCTCTCTCAGTCTCTCTCTCAGTCTCTCTCTCTCTCTCTCTCTCTCTCTCTCGCTTTCTTCTATCTTTCGTTCTCATGCTTTTCTCCTACAGGTTCCGTATCGTCAGCACTTTCGCTGCTCTGAAGTCTGACCAACTCTCAGAATATGTTTACACATCCCCACTCCATCTTACAAAAGGTAATCTTCAAGAAGGTGTGTGTTTGTGTTAAGAAGAGTTTTGAACAAGTCTGCCTTGCTAAGGTGGATCTGCCGCTCTGAATCTCTCGCATCTCTCGCTCTCTCGCCTGTCTGCAACTCTCGTGCGAGAAGAGCTTCTTATTCAGGTCGTTTTCGTTTTTTTCTTTGTTTCTTTTAATCCACTCATTGCAGATTTCTCGTGTTCCTTTGCACGCTGAGATACTTTGGGGAGAAACGAAGAAAGATGACGT
This sequence comes from Allodiplogaster sudhausi, assembly GCA_945643635.1. Lineage (NCBI taxonomy): Eukaryota > Metazoa > Nematoda > Chromadorea > Rhabditida > Diplogasteridae > Allodiplogaster > Allodiplogaster sudhausi. The sequence continues at coordinate 721,574 of CALZFC010000066.1, forward strand.
GGTTGGCTGGAATGAATTCGAGAAGGGGCTTCCGATTATCTATTCTCATCTCGTATGATCTTTTTTTCATTTAATTACTTTGATCCCTCTCATTCTATTTGTCCTCTTCTCTCTCTACCTTTCTCTCTCTCTCCTTTCTTTTCCCTTCTCTCTCTCTCTCTCCCTCTATCTATCTCTCTTTTCCTCTCTCTCTCTCTGTCTCTCTCTCTCTCTCTCCAGCTCGACAACGAATCAGCCGACGAGATCGAGCTCTTCGTCTATCCAGTCAGCGAAAAGACTCGTCGCAGCAGCCGCCTTCGTCTGTCCATTCCAGTCAAGATCTCAACACCAAGAGATCCATTTGTCCAAGTACTTTATTTGTGGATATTTCATTGGCATCTTTCTTCTCTCTCCTCAGGTTCTCCGCTTCCCTCGCACTCTCTCGGTTGTGTCTGGTGGGGTGACAACCTTGTCAGCAGAGGACTTCCAAGTGTCCCATCCAGAGGTCCCCCCTCAGTCCTTCCTCTACGAGCTCATTCAAGCTCCCCGAAGCAAGCTGAGCATTCGAGTTGATGGCCGTGCCGCTGTCTCCTTTACTCAGGATGATGTTCGTTCGATCTTTCTCTCTCTCTATCTCTCTCTCTCTCTCTCTCTTTTTCTCTTTCTTCTTCTCTCTCCCGCTCAATTTATACTAACCACTCCCCACTCTTTCTACCAGTCATCCATTCCAATCCACTTCTCCTCTGGCTTCACAAGAGTCTTTCAGATCCAGCGTGGAATCGTCTCCCTCTGGCACACTTCCTCAGCTGGTTCTCTCCGTGCAGACTCGGCTGTTTTCTCAGTGGAAGGTACGGTAGCTGTATGAGTCCTCGATTTCACGCGCTCTTTCCAGGCCACGTCAGAGCCGTTATCATCAAGATTCGTCCTCTGGACTTATCCCTCGAGAACCACACGACCATATTCTATCCTCAAGGAAGGACTTATGTTGTTCTGAACAGGTCGGAATTCAGCAGTGCCGTGGGAGAACTAAGGAGAACCATAATTGGAGGACACATCTGGGAGCGTACAGCACACGCGAAGACTCGCGAATCTCCTACCGTATCCTCACCCCTCCCCAGAATGGAACACTGTATTGGGTGGCCGGAGAGAATGAAGCCAAGCTATTCACTCAGGTTTGCATCTTTCTCTTCTCTCTCTCTCTCTCTCTCTCTCTCTCTCTGTCTTTCTCTATCTCATCTTTCTGGTCTCTCTCTCTCTCTGTCTTTCTCTATCTTATCTTTCTCTTCTCTCTCTCTGTCTTTCTCTATCTCATCTTTCTCTTCTCTCTCACTCTCTGTCTTTCTCTATCTCATCTCTCTCGTCATTTCTCGTTCCCTATCTCTTTATCCTATACTTTTCTTTCCACTCTCTTTCTCTCTCTCTCTCTCTCTCTCATGCTCTCTCTCGACCTTCTATCGCGATGTCATTTAGGAGGACATAAATGGCGGTCGCATTCTCTATGCACAATTGAACATGAAGGCGTACAAGGTTGGAAATGGCATATATCAGTAACTTTATTAAGTTAAAGGAGTCATACGGGGAATAATTACTTTCTCTATCCCTACTCTACGTTCTGTTGCGCCATATACAGTATACTGTGCAACGCTCACTCGGGCCTGTTCTAGACCCGAGAAAGCGTTGCAAAAAAGGAGGTCATCTACTGTATTCTCCATCTGTCAGATTTAGCATGACTATAACTCTAAAATGATAAGATGAAAATCGTTCGAACACTGTGGATCTATATTTTACTACGAGACGAACTGATCCATGCTTAAAAAACAACATGTTAATTATTAGCAGAAGAGCTCCTTTAATGATAGTTTCTTTTGAGGATTCCTTCGATTTTGTCCTGCTGGACGGAGAGAAGGAGGTGGTGAGGGCGACGTCTTCTCTGCAGGCCACGCCCCTCATTGACATACAGCCGATTATCGTTGAGGCACTCACAACTACGCAAATCACGGCCAGCCAACTCAACGCGTCGCAACTTGAAGTCGCACTCTCAATTCTTCATTCCTCGCTTTCTTTATACATTCAATCATTTTTCAAATACTGGCTATTAAAGCACTGAAAAGATGCCGAAACCATTTCGAAAGGTTTCTCTGCACATTGTTGAGCTTATCGCATTGGATTCTTTAGGGCTCGACTCCACGCTTCCATGTGCTGAACAGCCAGCAATACGGGCGGCTTCTTCTGGACTCTTTCGATAGTCACGGGTTATTCTTCTTATTCAATGAGTCTTGTCTGAGAGAGAAGTGAACCGTTTAGTGGCAAGGAAGAGGCCGAGGGTCAATTCATCCACAGCAGCCAATCACTTTTCTTCACTTTTGCGGATGTAATCCAGGGCCGAGTCTTCTATCAGTCGAATGACGTTATCAATGAGGTTCTATTCTCCTTCTCTCTTCCTCTTTTTCTCTTCTCTCTCTCCCTCTCTCTCTCTCTCTCTCTCTCTCTGCACTCTCTAACTCCTGTCTTTCTCTCCTATAGATACCATAATAGTGTCTGAGGTGACTGAATGGATCGAGTTGGAAGTGCATGGAGAGGGAGTGCAGCCAGCCCTGGCTCTTCTGCCCATCACTGTCTTGCCTGGAGATGCAGACGCTCTTGGCACTTTCGAAGAGAAGGCCGTTGGCAACTTTGGTTCGGCCAACTTTATTTCTTCTTTGCGTTTTCTTTCTTTCATTAAAACATTGTTACTAAAGCAGGCTCATAAGAATAAGAAATGGATAGTTCTATTCGGTGTTCAAACATCTATTTCAGCAGTGTTGGTGACAACAACAGAAACAACGACTCCGGAAGGCGAAAGTTTCCGTTTTGGAGAGAAGAACGAGAATCTCCTTTGGATCGTTCTCCTCCTCCTTGGAGTCGTGGTTGTGACTGTGATCTGGTTGATCTGTCGGCTGTAAGAATCCTTTCTCCCCTTTTCCACTTCCTAGTCTGTTCTTGCTTGTAGTCAGACTGCGACGAAGAAAGACGCAGAGGAAAGGAACAGCGCGGCCCTCGCTTCTTCCTCGGGCATTTCCACTGTTCTTCCTCTCAACCACTGCCCGGTTTGTTCAGCTTCACATCTGCCTCATAACGCTTAGCGTGTGAGGGATCGCGAGCGAGAATTGGTCATGAGTTAAAAGTCGGAATGATAAATTGTCTGAAATGAGAATTGTCGTATCTCTGAAGGAAAGGAAGGGATCTTCTGTGGTTGCAGTCCTCCGTGAGTCGTTCTTCAGACCTGCTTGGGGCCACGGTCTTCGCTTCGATCTCTCAAGCAGAACAAGAGGCCGCTGGAACTCTTCGCTCTTTCGCCAAGCCTGATATCCACTCCCCCTCCAATCCGCCAGACTCTGCAGTCAGTCTGTGCGGAAAAGTAATCTAATTAATGATCAAAGCCTGTAAAATGAAACCATTATGGAAGGTTGGCATACATTTATAAGTAATCGAGAAGATTGAGGTCTCAGAAGTGGAATTGAAGAGTGGAGTGCGAGTGGAGGAGGGGACGAGGGCGCCTCCACGTGCACTGAGGTCTATTCCGAGTGTGGACTTCGCTGCTCTGTCAGGGGACACTCCCCCCGCCATGAGTCTCTTTCAAAAGGTCCTCCACTCATCATTTTTAATTTCCTTTTTAAAGATATATTTATCTGTACAAAAGCAGAATGATCTTAATTTTGTTGAGATCTACAGCGACAAATCGGCTCAGGCCTTTGATGTCTGAGAGAAATTCCATTGATACTCTCATTTTGACTGTCCATTTCTGTTGTTATTGTCAGCCTACATATATTATTGTTGCTTGTTGTGTCTCATTCTCTTTCCCTTCTTCACGGGTTCACGTTCTTCTCTATGGAATTAATAAAGGATATACATGACTCATTCTTAATCATCTATCATTCCTGATTATTATTATTTTGAGGAGAGCAGTCAACATTTAAAAAGAGGACAAAAATGTTGGTGGAACGGATTGTCCGTTGCCGTGGAGCAATTCGAAACGAACCACCCAGCATGCTCAACACAGAGTGTAATGAATGGAAGCAAGCGATAGTCATGTCCAGATAGCCTAGAGAGAGAGAGAAAGAGAGAGAGAGAGAGAGAGAGGGAGAGAGAGAGAGAGAGAGAGAGAGAGAGAGGAGATTCCTCAAAGCATCTATAGTCACTGGCAAATCCGCATGGTTTTTTGCAGTGAGATGGAGAGTGCGAGAGATGGAGATGTAAGATTGAGAGCCAAGAGAGAAGAGGAGGAGGTGAGAAGCGTGAGAGAGAGAGAGACAGAGAGAGAGAGAGAGACTGAGAGTGGAATGATGGAATGACTAGGAATGCAGAGCTGTTCACTCTTTCTCCTCATTGCCTGCTTCTTTCATCTCGAGTTATTTTATTTTTAATAGTAATTACATTAAATTATAAATTTTAAAAAGAGATAGCTTTTTAATCTCATTTAACCAACAAACAATTTTGGAATGAAGGTCCCCTGAACACCTTGTTTACATGATGCACCAGGACTTCTCGTCTGCCTCAAACTTCTGGCTGAAGTTTTTATTGAGAGCGAGAAGATGGAACGTGAGAGAGATAAAGGCTAGTGAAGAGAGTGTCAGAGAAGAGAGAGATATGATTGAGATGGAGAGGACTGGATGAAGACAGATCTAGAGGCTAAAAGAAATGTTTGACGGAATTGTTGCCTCTGCTTTGTCAATGAACATCTCGGCTGTTCGTGTTTGCTTCTCCCGGCCATGAGACTTATACAATTCTCGAGGAAATATTGTAATCTATCTTTAGAAAAGTTTGGGATAAGGCAAGATATCAAATAAAAGAGAGAGCGAGAGAGAAGGGGATAGAAATAGCAGGAGAGAGAGAGAGAGAAGAAGCACAGAGAGAGGGAGATAGAGGAGAGGAACAGAGAGAGGGAGAGATAGAGAGCGAGAGAGAGAGAGAGAGAGAGAGAGAGAGAGGGAGAGGGAGAGAGAGAAAGAGAAAGAATGCGCGCAGGCGAGCAGGGAAATTCAAGCATGCTTAGCTCAATAATCGGTGATTTTTAGTAAAGCGAGATCTATTCATTTCTCTTGCCATTGTTTTTCTGCCTTGTTTCAGAAAATGCAAGTGGCGAAAATTAGTTTGAATGTAGTTTAGAATCTGCCCTGCTCTACTCTCCGCCCTCCCTTCTCATTTGTTCTTTTCCTTGAGAATAGTTGTCATTTCAACCTATTCTTAGTTTCCTGAAGAAATGAGAAGAATTGGTTAACTTTGTTCTGCTGGCTCGCCATGCTCTTCCGAGACTAATGACAGGGACAATGACCACTTTCGCATGCTTCGTATGCGTTCTCCTCTCAATCTTTCTCGCGGCTGCTCAAGTCAGTCAACAACTCCGAGACACTTCTTTTCTTCGTAGAAGATATTAGAATGATGATTTGAGGATGTCGTTAACAATAAGTGCTCTTTCCGCTGCGAGAGGAGTTACAGTGAGTCTCTTCTCCCTTCGCTCTCTCCCTCGCAGGCACAAGCTCTGTTCAACGCGAACAGCCTGTCTTCACAACTCTGCTGGCATGTTTCAGTCTCCATTTCCCTTGTTACATTCTCATTGCATTAGCATCGTTTGTGATAAAATTATAAAATAGGTAAGTAAAATCTGTTGCATGGAAAACAAGTATTTGCATAATTGTATGATATCTCCAGGAAGATGGGCGATTACGTGAATTGCATGGAAGAATGCGCTCACTCTCCCTTTCACGAGGAATTCGTAGCTTCTGTTCGAGGGAAGTGCAAAGACAGCCTCTCCGGTTAGTTCCTTGTCTTTGAAAGACACAGAGAAAGCCTACCAATTCAGAGTTGGAATCAGAGAAGTCTTGTCTCTTTCGGCATCGCTCTTTCCTCGAGATTCGCTGTTCTTCATTCCTGAAGGAAGCCCTTCTGCAAAGGAAGAAGACAACTCAAACTGCTTCTCTCAGCAGTGAAGTCTGCAGGTGAAGTCTGTCTCAGCTGCCTATGTTCTTTTGTCTGGTTGTCCATCTTAGCTTTCCTCTCGTGAAGAGCATATCGGATGAGTAGTGGAAAGGTGATCCGAGTAGAGATGGAATCTCTGGGATCTTCCATTATCTCCTCTGCTTCTTCAGACTCCTCCATCTAAATGCTCTTTGTCTGCTCGATTCGGTGGCATCCTTCTGTCCTGGCACGAAGCGACTCACTCTACAAGACTATTTTTTCAACCGAGTTTTTCCAAAGGGTTCTTAATTTTAAATCTCTATTAGTTCATACTCCTTTAGTAGATATAGATGGCGTCTAACCGACATAACACAGAATCCATGAAATTGACGCCAGTCACTTTAGGAACAGTCAGCAGCACTTTCTCCGACGAAAACTTGGCTTCTTGCCAGGAAAGCTCATTCGACGGATCTCTCTTCAAAGCCACTGTTCGACTGGCATATTTCCTCGTATTACAAAAAAATAATCCATTAAAATGTTTTATTTTAGAAAACATATTTGTAGCAAAAAAGAAAATAAGATAATTCAAATTCGCAAATTGCAGACTTTAAGCGAAAGATCCAAAGCAATGAAGAGAGAATCGGTTGCCGGGCCATACATTTATTCGAGTAAAAGGTACGAAACTTTTAAATGACTACATATGAACTCCCAATTATTAATTCCCACACATGTGCATTTTGCTGATAATTCCGAGAGCATCGACAATGAATTCATTCATCCAGAAGATCGGCTGCCCATGTACGCAAGGAAGATGTCGCCTGGAGGAACAACGCTGTCACTCCTACCAAATTCATCATCCGCCCTCACTCGAGTCTGTCTCTCTCTTTCTCTTGCTCTCTCTCTCCCTCCTTTTCTCTCACCCTCCTTCCTCTCTCTCTCTCTCTCTCTCTCTCTCCTTTTCTCTCACCCTCCTTCCCCCTCTCTCTTTCTCTCTCTCTCTCTCCCTTCCTCTACGTACATATACATATGTACATATATGTACATATCTCTCTCCACTTGCCCTTTCTACTACTTCTTTTCTGCATCTCTAGCTTTTTTCCCCCATTTTATTTTCTCCCAGTTGTCAGCTTCTCCTCTCTTATTCGTGTTCTTAATTTGCCAAGTAATCCGATTCTCTATTATTTTTTACAAGAATGTTTTAGGAACTCCCGCAAAGGGCTACGATGATACGGTAGACGAGACTGATGAGAAAGAGGAATCACAAACTGAAGATACTCCCTTTTCTGCATCAGTTGAGAATGAGCTAATCGAAAAAACGAGGAGAGGAAATGGTCGTAGGATCTTCGAGTCTCAGGTCTCAATTTCTTCAAGATAAGTCTAAAATTTATCTACACTCTTTTACTTTTCAGTGCATTTTTTCAGGAAGATTTGGCGTATGCCCCCCCAAATTTTCACTATTCCTCTTACCGAGATATCAACCACGAAAGCAGGTTCTTTCTTTGTTTCTGTGACATTCCCTGATTGAACATTTACATTCATTGGCTTTAGTCCCTCGACCTACGCTGAATCCTTCTCACCAGATGCTTCATTTATCACTCCAGTCCGCGTTGGCTTTTCGAGTCAGTAACCGTCTGCCATATTTGTTTTACAGTTGCTTGAAGAGGCATCTTATAGGTTCATCCTATGAAAAAGCAGATAGAAGGGGTAACGAGAACGACATTCTCATATGGACTCCGTCTGATGAAACGAGTTGGAAGGAGAAAGAACTACAGCACTACAATATTGTTCACCAAGATGTTATTTCTTCTTTCATGGCCAGTATCTTTGAATATTATACTAAATGGCAATCACGACAAATTGTTATTCATAAAGCCAGCTGAAAACTGCTAATAATATAAATGGATCCGTGAGTTTCAGAATTTGCCGGAGGCTGTCGACACAAAACCTGATACTGCGAATGATTTTACAACCACGAAGGACATTGAAAGTCCCACAATCATTTCGACTATTCAAGCTGAAGTAGCAAAAGAGGGCGAGGTTAGAGATATTCTCGAAATAGTGAGGGACAGAGAGAAAAATAAGAACTTGAAACTGTTGCTACCAGTTTTCATGGAATCTTTTAGAGCGGCTTCATTCTGCCCACTAATGCTGCTGCAGACGATGATCGCTTGGAAGAGAAATCTCTTCACAATGAAGCAGCTTCGATTGGGGAGGAGGATGAGTACAACCACAGTCAAAACGAAGAAAAGGTTGTGGAGTTACAATATGAAGAAGATGAGCTAGAGAAGGAAAAAGATGAGGATAAAGGAGGAGAAGAAGAGGAACAGGCTGAGGATGACGTCATTACGACGAATGGAGACAAAGTTCCCCAGCCAATTGAACACTTCTCCGCTGCAGCAGATGCTTTCTCTGAGGCAAGTGAAGACTAAGAAAGACAAAGTTACAGGCTTCAGTCAAAGTGGTTCTTGTTCCTTTCTCTTAAATATGTTGAATAGGCAAAGAAGAACGAAGTGAGGAGTGAAGAAGCCAAAGAATCTCTTCGTTCTCCATCCACAGAAACCAAACTTAATGTTGTGGAAGAAGAAGACAGCTCTTTCCCTGAAGAGATTCATGTCTCTCCACAGCTCATCTCTCTAAGGTTCCTTCTCACTCTAAACAAGTTTTTAAAAGCATATCCCTATTCCAAATATATTTGGCATGAATTGTCTCTGCAGGACGTCATCCAACGAAGAGAGTTGGAGAAAAGATGAGAGTGAGCGAGAGATGAAGACAGCAAACGAGAGAGGGAGAGATGAAGAGAGGAACGACGGAGAGAGGGAGGAAGGCAAGGAGAGGCTATCTTCGACTCCTCTTATCAACGGAGTAAGAGTAGTCGTGCAGCCAATCCAGCCATTCCACGCTCCTCCTGGTCCGTCTCATGGAAATCCACTTACAATATCTAATTTCTGCTGTTTGTTAAAGGAAGGCGACCACGTAATAAATTTTATGAGATTACAAATTGCCGCGGCCTTTCGCACTTTCTTAGGCGCGCTAGTTTGATGCAGCGGATTTATTCAGACTGCGAAATTGCACGCGAGAATGACAGTGCCTATGCCCCGGGTGAACGCGACAATCCAAATCTCAATTAGTTCTTTTTCGGTGGTCATGCTCCTTTAAATCAGATCTCCCGGCAAAACTAGCAAACAACTTGCATCACTTTCCTACAGATTCGGCTGATTTCTTTGAATATGAAAATGAAGCAGACAACGAAACTCCGTTTCCAGAGTGGACAGAAAGAGCAGTCGCCAGCCATGAAGATGAAGAGGTTCTCTGCTCACTTTTAATCTCCGTTTATTCTCCAACCCAACAATTATTCCAGATTGCGGTGCATACTGAATTCCTGAGCGAGAAAGTTATCGATTCCGAAGAAAGCGATTCGCTCGTCTCGAAGGTCAGATACTTTTCCTTTACAGTAGAAAGGGAAAAAAGCCAGTTTTCCAAGGATTCAAAAGAGATAAAAAAAGATGAATAATTGAGGAGGAGGAGGAAGGAGTGGAGACGAAGTCTTCCACTGTGGTCATTTTCTCCGGCGTCTTCTTCTTCATTCTCCTTCTCATCTTCTGTCTTCTCCTTCTTTTCATCTTTCGCCTTCGACGAAACCATTCATTCCATCCAAACAGCTCTTACACACGAATAAATTATGCCTAATTTACTCAGGAAAGAATCATCAAACTCACACGACTTTTCATTGTAATCGAAAATAGTCTAATTTTTTCAGAGTTAAAAATAATATGTATTATACGTTTCGTCTAACAATAAGTTTTACTGGTTACAATCACATGTAAATATGCATGTATTTATGCATACGTGGCTAAGTACGTCAATTTTCTTCTTTTCGCTAACATTTCTTTTCACTAGGACAGGAGAAATAAACGGAATATTTACATGTCTTTTTTATGTCAGATATGCATACATTCGTATCAGAAGTGGAGGAGTAAAGCTATCGCGCTTAATTCAATTCTCGCGAAAAATTCAGAATTAGCGCTGCTGAAGCAACGGATGATCCCTATTCCCAGTCCCGTTTTATAAATCCTATGTATGTATGTATCTGCATATTCATTTCTCCTGCATTTCTCTTCTCACTCTCTATTTTCCCCTATCTTTCTGTTGTGCCCTCTCCCCACCTCTCTCTATCTATCTCTCTCTCTCTCCCTCTTTCTCTCTCTTATATTCTCCCTCACACGGATTGTTGATTCCGTATCGAGTAAACCAGTGAACCTTTTAGGATATAGGCTTGGCTATGGCCAGTCTTTGTCACAATTAAACTGAACTCTATATAATGTCTGGGATAATGAAATCGGAAACGTCAAGCTAACGGTTATAAAGGATTTTGTTAATTTTTTCCTTTCCGAAACATAGTAAATATGTATATGTGTTTTTCCTCATTATTCGAAGTAGAAAATTCCCATAAATATTTGAGCTTTATTGTTCTTATTAATGCAAAAACTTTTGCTCCCGTTCAATGCTTTCGAGTATATTCCCGGCTCCCCACATTTGCATTGTCCCCGTTGATTTCGTGTCAATGACCGCAGTATATGCACGACAGTTGCAAGTGACAGGAGATTTCTCTCCTTTCTCCTACCCTCGCTCCATTCTCTTCCCCTCTTTCTCTCTTCTCTCTCTCTCTCTCTTTCTTTCCCTCTCTCTCTCTCTCTCCTTTCTCCTTCCTCCCCTCTCTCCATCCTCTTCCACTCTTTCTCTTCTCTCTCGCAGGTCTTCCCCACCCATGCAATGCACGTGACTTTGTGTATCGAGAATGATCAGAGAAAGACGAGACGAGAGAAGAAGCGAGACGAGAGAGTGAAAGAAGAAGAGACTGGCACCCCCCCCCCCCCCATATACGGGTCAGGCAATACCAGACACTCCCACATCAAGAGATCACATCTACCTTTTTGTCTTTCTCCCTCTCTCTGTCTCTCACATTCACACTCCCTTTCTCTTCCTGAGATGCATCTTCTCTCTCTCTCTCTCTCTCTCTCTCTCTGTCTTTCTTTGTCTTTCTCTCTCATTACCACTCCTCCTGTGATACCACACTCCCCTGTTTTGGCTACTACTATTTTTCTTGAGCCAACCTAAAAGAGAACTTTCATCGTAACTTTTTCTGCATCGTGAAAGACATTTAGTGCGCTTAACGATTAAACCTGCTGGCCGTGTAGGCATCAAAAAATATGTTTGAACGGGGAAAAATAGACGTCTTGTCTACTCCATGCAGCATTCCTCTTATTTCGATGGCATCAGGTGTAATTTATGCACGCTTCTTTCTCATTATGATTTCAAGGTAACTCACTTACATCAAATGAAACGTCATAATGTATTCATGTGCAATTATAAAGTTTATTTACCCATATATATATATATATATAATATATATATATTATTATTATTTATTGTTTATATACATCGATTAAGATGTGACAACACTTGGAGAGATGACGCTACCGGAGAGAAAAAAAAATTAAAAATAAATGAGTGATAAGCTGGAATGAGTAAATGAGTAGAAATAAACTGTGAGCTATCATGGTAACAAAATTTGAATACTACAACATGGCGTTGATCATACTTTCTCCGCCCTTTTCCTCTCAATTTTTTTTCCGTGAGATTTCTATATGTACATTTACGATCTGAGGAAGCAAAGCTCACGTGTTCACCATATGCATCGACACTTCACACATGTTCTTCCTTTGGCCCCTTCTCGTTCATCTTTGTTACTCTCTCTCTCTCTCTCTCTCTCTCTCTCTCTCTCTCTCGCTCTCGCTCTCTCTCCGTCTCGTTTTCTTCAATGTCTCTGACAAGTTTCCTCCCTCTCTCTCTCTGTCACTCTCTCGCTCTTTCTTATCTCTCTATCTGCTCGGGTTCATTCACTTCTGTTTTGTCAGGTCATTCATTTGCCGTCCAAAGAACTATGGCACCCCCGAAATATGTAGTGAAGGGAAAAGAACAGTGACTCTTTGCTTTCTCCTTCGGTCGGGAGTGTCCTCTTGGCATCCCCAATCATGTGTCGCCTTCACTTCATTCCCTCTTTTCTCATTCCATTTTCACATCGCATCTTCCTCTTACTATTCTTATACTAAATACACCTAATAATTCCAAAAGCTTCTGCTAATTTGGTAGCTGCAATTTCTGAGATACTAATTTATGTGTTTGTATGAATATACATTTGTATGTACATACATAGATATTTATGTATTAGGACAAAGGAAAGATGTGAATTCCATATAGAAATAGTCCCATATCTTTTTGTTAGCAGAGCATAAGTGATCTGCTAGTCTCCCTTTCAAGTTATGTATAGAGAGAGAAAGAGAGAGGGCGTGCGAGAGCGTGAGAGAGAGAGAGAGGAAGAGTGAGAGAAAGCGAAGCAGAAAGGGATCTGAACTTGCAGAAGAAAGCGAAGCAGAAAGGGATCTGAACTTGCAGAAGAAAGCGGCTGTGCCTGCTACACCGTGGGATGCTCCTTGTCTTTTGGTCTGAACTTTGCCTCCGATTCCACTATCGCTTTTCCTTTTGCTTCTCCACGTGATCTGCATTGGCAACACTCAACAAATTAAGCACTGCTGCTCGAGATGAGAGAGTGTGAAGAAGAAGAGGGAACAGACGCTGAAGTGATTGGCTGATTCTACTGCTCTCTTTCTCTAACTCTCCCCTATTTTATCACTTCCCCTCTGTCTCGCTTTCCCTCTCTTCCCAATCAACTCTCTCTTCTCTGCCTCTCTCTCTCTTCTCTGCCTCTCTCTCTCTTCTCTGCCTCTCTCTTCCTCGTCTTCAGTCGAGCAAATTAAAAGATGGCCACTCGCACCGATAGACACTCAGTAAACAGTGTCTTTAATTCAATTCTTTATCTTCCTCATAAAATTCAATCCAAATACATACCTTAAAAATAAGTAATTGCCCAAATACGCTATGAGATTTAAACGAACATTTAATTGGTTATTTTGTTATAAGTTTCAAGTTTTTTTTATAAGTTTATAAGTTGATATACAAAATTTAAATGACGAACTTTAAACCATTTGCTTTCTACGTCCTCGTGCGAACCATCTAATCGCAAGAACCGGTGGAGTCACTTCGTTTGCTGCCTCCTCGTTCTTTATTCCATGCAGTACGAATGTATAATGGGAAATGTATAAAGGGAGGAAAGACGAGGAAGAGAAGAATGATCGCCCTTCGCTTGGCTCAGAAGCTCCCTCGGTCTCTGCTCGTGGAATGGGAAGACGGGCTTGCCGCCAACTTCACGTATGTCTGGCTTCGAGATAACTCGGTCCGTTTCTCTTTTTTCTTTTCTAATACCTTTATCGACCTCCCTTTTATTTTCACTACCCCTTCCATACCAATTTTTTTCATTGTGTATTTTTTTGTCTTTTTATTGCCAATAAAACATTGTCTTTAGGAACGCAGACCCAGTCTGCTTCACCTCGATCTACAGTCAAAACCGGAGGTTGGACAATGACAGAGGCGAGAGAAAGAGAGAGAGAGAGAGAAAGAAAGAGAGAGAGAGAGGGAGGGAGAGGAGAGAGAGAGAGAGAGAGAGAGAGAGAGAGAGAGAGGAAGAGATACACACACAAGTTATGGAAATGCCGTTGCTGTTGAAGGTGGTGGAGTACTCGTTCGGCTCCCTTTCTGTTGTGTGGCCGCCCTTTCTCTCCTCCTCTTACTCTTCCAGCTTCCTTCGTCACCACGCATCTTCTTCTTCCTTGACCAAAGTGCACACTTCATCCACTCAGTCGTCTCTTCCCGTCAACAACAAGGTCAACTTCCCCCTCCCGTCCCACTTCAGAATGTTGACTGGCTGCTTGCAGACTCTGCTAGTGCCGTGGCAAGTGGCAGAGAGCACGGCAGAAGGGCAGCGCAGCCTCCACGCCGTAGGCCACTTGGCGAGCTTCGAGTGGACGGAAGGGGCTTACGAGGCCAGCACGATCTGGCCTCAGCTGCAGAAGATTCCTTCTCTTTGCACCGTGCAAGTCGCTGACAGCCACACGAAGAGTGCCAAGGTCAGTGCCAGTCCTCTCCCTCCGTTCTCACCCTTCTCCAATCAGGTGAACCTGGTAGATGCGGCGTCTGCTCTCGCTGTGATGTCAGCCACTCATCCACGCGAGGTTCCTTTCATTCATTCTGTAATCAATCATTGTCTCATAATCCTTGAATGTGTTTTCAGTTTGTCTTTTTGACGTCTGCAAGCGTAGAGTACACATCGGGATTGTTCACTGCAACTCATCCCGTGGCCACTCTTCAAGATGGCAGAGTCGTTGGTGTCAGTTTCCATTTGAACAGGAATAACATTCTAAGAGGTCAGCCATTCATTCATTCTTGCAGGCTGTGTTCAATAACGAACTTCGTTCCCCCCATATCACCGTGGAATCTATCGAGACATTGTATGCATCACTAAAAACCTTCCACAAGGTATAACTCTGTTCTGTTCTTGACTCCACCACTCAATGTAATATCTCTGCAGATTTGTTTGCAACTCATGCATACGGTGCAGCTGGAAAGAGGAATGCTGCTCATGGTCGACAACACCAAAACTCTCATTGGCGCCCCTGCCCAGGCGGGACGGCGTCTCCATCTCAAAGTCTACAACTAAGAACTCATCTATTCCTCACAGCTAGCCCTTCCCACCAACACTCTCGATCTCCCTCTCATACCTCTCTCTCTCTCTCACTCTCTCTCTCTCACTCTCTCTCGCTCACTCTCACTCTCTCACTCTCTCTCTCTTCAGCCTGATCTCCCTTCTCTGCTTATCATTTCTCTTCCAATCTACGCAATTTCACAGAACACTTTTCGTGGCTTCGCAATGCTCCACTCTTCATTAGATCATTCAATGATTTTTCTCTACGAGAGCGTATCACGAGGTTTCCAGTCACCCCACTCATTTTCTTACTTCCCGTAGTCTTTTTTTAATCCCATTCATGTGTATTAAATTCGGGTAGCCGTTTGGAGAGCAAAAATAATTTTTTTGTTGTTGATAAATTGTCTGTCATCTACCATATCATCCTGATTCTTCCATCATAAGAAATCTGCAGAGAGAAATAATGAAAGTCAATTACGTGGGCTAACCGTAAGCAGCGAAATGAATACAATCCACGCGCCCAGTGTATGGATCACTGAACAGACGAAATCATCGCGAAGAATGAAACGTAGATCGTTTTATAGTAGGCCACCCGATTACCAAATCGTTTTCGCTACCGCCAAAAAATAAATAGACTGTTTATTTGTTGTGCTTTGAAGTGTTACGATGCCCTTAATTGCAAGATTAACGCACCATTAACGGCAAGATTAACGCAAGACAGGATAAAGAATATTAAAGCGATATGCGTGGTAAATAGTTCACATGGGTGTATATGGGTGAATCGGTGAATATTACTAATTTCCGCGGGTGAATAGAAAATTATTATTTGAATTTTTTAGTGCGCTATTGTAAGGCAAATTTTTGCCGTGATTCAGGGAATATTTCGGAACAAAATAGTCACGGAAATCACCCGCGGGTGACGAGGGAGTGAGCATCGTTGGTTAATTTATACATCTACAAACTATTTAATTTTTTCAAAATGGACTCTTTTTCTCCTTTGATATTCACGAATTATTGTTTTCATGAGGTTTGATTTATTTTTTGGCGAGGGAATTAATGCAGTATGGTTTGAGGTAGCCCTTCTAAGTGAAGTTGCATTTGAGATCAAGCGGAAGATCGATGGCTGCTACCCCGCCGGTGATGCGTGGTCTCCTCCACGCCTACGGCCGCAAGGCGATGGCCATTTCCTTCGCCGCGGCCTTCTCTTCCACCGCTGCCTTCTACTTCTTCTACGTCCAGCCGCGCCACAACCGATACCAGGAGTTCTTCAAGTTAGCCTGTTTATACAGCATACGCTAGTATTCGGATGTGGAAGGACTGTCTTGACTGGACTGCCGCCACGTTCTTTAACCATTACTGTGATCAATATCATTAATGCTGTTTTCTACAACTTTCACGTTCACATTTAAGTAGTGCGTTCTCCAATTGAATTATGTGGCTCGCTCAAATTAAAGTTTTATTAGTTTCGTCAATAGCTTATCCAGCTATTTGGCGGTGTTTGCGAGGAAACAAATGTATAAAAAATTAGTACTATTGAGCTATTCCCATCCAAGAGGCCGAATTTTTTTTCTGAAAATTATTTTCGCTAAAATTTACCCCCGGGGGTTTTCCGGTACTAAGAACACGAATTTCACATTCGTTTTTTATCACGACGTCACTTTCCCGATTTACGGTATCTATGACGTGTATGGCTTTTTCGCCTCAAACTACGTGTATTCTAGATGGAAAATAAAAGTGAACAGAAAATATGAGTAGTAAATTCACATTCCCCATTTTCAACCTCTGGGGTGCGAACAGCTGAAGAGTAGTAATTTCTTTTCTCCATGTCTCTGAATGCGAATAAATGCAGGAACTACGACCCGTACACGAGGATGCGTGAGATCTGCGCGAAGAACAAGGGCTACATGCACACTTGCCCCGACGAGCTGGCCAAGTTGTACGAGGAGAAGGGCAAAACTGTCCACCCATGAGAGGCTTTCTCTCGCCGTAGATACCTTATGATTTTCTTTATTCCGTATCACAGTAAAGGAGATAGAGATGTCTATTGTCTATTGTTACACAAAAGAACAGACAATCAGCTATAGAACCCGAACCAAGTGTATTATAGTGTATCGCATGATAAATTAAAAGGAGAAACCCTATTTGGCGATGACAATGGAGGTCTTGAACGTCTCAAGTAATTGCAGAATAGTAGGGTAGCTCGTGACGTATTCCGGAGCCCCTGAAGAAATTCGGGTCTGGTGGAATTCGTTCGCTACTAAAAAAAAAAACTAAGCAAGCTTCGTTTACCCCTCAACCAACCTTTCTTAGCAACTGAGGCGGCGTAAGAATGGAGGAGATTGGAGAGGAAGCGAAGGCGGTCCTCGTCAGAGGAAGCCATACTCCACGACACGTACTCGGCAGGGCTCTGCTCAACTGATTCGTGGGGGCTCACGATCTCGGTTGGAGACTCCTCCTGCGGAAGGGAAGGTTAGGGGGGAAGAGAGAGAGAGAGACAGGGAGGGAGGGAGGGAGGGAGAGAGAGAAGTGCAAGAGAACGAGAGTGGTTGAGGAGATAAGGAGAGAGAGAGAGAGATTACGTGGATGAGGAGGTGGCAGAAGATCCACGCTGGAACGCATGAAGTGGTTGACCATGTAATCTGCAAGGGAGAGAAGTTAGAGGGACAGGAGATGGGGGAACAGAACCTGCGAGATTGGTTGGACGAAGAGCGCAGAGAGGACGGAGTCGTCACGGCCGGCAAGAGAAGCCACTCCAAATGGGGTAGTCAGCGAGTCCAGACTTTCAGTCAATTCAACTAAGTCAACCCTTAACATTTTAATAGATTAAAATAAAGACATGTTTTCGGTTATACCAAAAGAAGCACCCACCGAAGCTTTGCGATGAGAGAAGGGTCAGAGGGACGAAGGAGAGAGGAGTGGAGAAGGAAGCAGAAGAGAGCGTGCTCTGCCAAACGAGACATCACTTCACTCCTGCCAAGGGATACCGTACTCTGCACTGCATGCACACTCAGGCGAGACACGTACGAGGACAACTCCTGAAAAAGATAGTAGAGGAGGGGGCAGAGAAGACAGGAATAAAGGAAAGGACAGAGAGAGAGCGAGAGAGTTACCTGCATGTACTCGGAGACCGAAGTCTTTGAGGCATCCCGGAGGCTCTTGTCAGTGTGCATCGTGGCCAGAATGGCAGAAAGAGCATCGCGGGCAGCCAATTCGAGCTGAGAAGAGCAGGAGTCTAGGAGAGAGTGCAGAGAAGCAGAGCTGGAAGGCCACTGAGAGGCCAGAGCTGGAATGAAGAGAGTAAGAGGGAGGAGGATGAGGGGAGAGGGGCTGACAGGCTGCAGCAGATAAGTGTGCATAGTTGGTAGTCTGGACGGAGGAGAGTCGTTCTCCGAGGAGGAGACTGGACTCGTCCATTCGGATGGCCTCCTTCATCCTGGCTGCCACCGTCTCCAGGCATCTCCCAATCGCAGCCTCCGCTTCGCTTCGAAGACTCGAATCCCACTCCAGACGACGAAGTTCATCTTCCATCGCAGAGTTCAACTGGACATCGAGTCTCTTTGGTCAGAGAGGAGAGAAGCAAAGAGAACAACCATCTGGACGAAGGAAGAAGGGTTGAGAATGCTGGAGAAGTCGTGGCGGGAGACGAGAAGTTGCAGACGGGAAGAGGCTTGGGCCACCAGGGAGTGCTTCAGGGGGCGGAGGGCCTCTTCCACCACGGCCACGGCAGAAGAAGCACGAAGAGAAGACAGCATGCGAGACAGAGACTGCACCAGACTGCAATCACTCTCTCTTTCTCTCATTCATCATCTCTCTCTCTCTCTTTCTCTCATTCATCGTCTCCCTCTCTCCCTTTCTCTCATTCATCATCTCTCTCTCTCTCTTTCTCTCATTCATCGTCTCTATCTCTCCCTTTCTCTCATTCATCATCTCTCTCTCTCTCTTTCTCTCATTCATCGTCTCTCTCTCTATCCTCTCTCTCTCTCTCTCTCTCCCACCGTCCAGAGTATTCCGCCTCGGCCTGGACACGGGCTCTCAGTGTTCTGGCCAAGCGCTCGCAGAATCTCAACATTTTAGTAGATATATAAATAATAATAAAATATGTCGAAAGTCAAAGAAATCTACAATGGTGAACATACTTCGTAAAAGGCTGCTCGCCAAGGAGAGCAGCCTGTTCCAGTCTGCTATGCATTTCATTCACTGTTTGGGAGAGCAGAGAAGAGCCACCTTGAGAAGCTGGGACGGATGGACTGAACAAGTAAAAGAGAGAGAGAGAGAAAGAAGGAGAGGGAAAGAGTGAGAGAGAGACAGAGATGCGTACGAAGAGAGAGAAAAGAAAAAAAGTAAAGAGAGAAAGGAACCTCCTTCTGCCTCCATCGTAGAGCTTAAGCAACGACGAATCGACCTCGGCAACAAATTTCGTAATGATAATCTCCAATTCATCTGTAAAGATAGCGGAGAAAACCGTATGATTGTAGATGGAAGAGGTTCTCTTGACTGACGGTCAAGAATTCCTAGAAGTTGTAAAGCGCGAAGACAAGAAGAAGCCCCTGAACTGTTGAGAGTAGACAAAGAATTGTGAAGTTGAGTGACTGCAGAGTCCGCGACCTAGACAGAACATATACTGGGTTAAGAGAGGATGGAAAGCTATTAAAAGAAGAGCGGTAAAAAGTAGCATTGAAAGGAAAACCGCTTTGACGGCAGCATTGAGCTTCTCTCCAATGGTTGGCTTCAGCCACACAAGTTGCTCCAACTCACGGTTCTCCTTCACGATTGCACGGATCTAAATGAAATAGTCAATTGTGCTCTGATGGTTTAAGCCGCCTCTCTTAATGAAAGAAAAGTAACCTCGCAAAGAGACTCTGCTTTCTTGATCACGTCCACAAACTTGGACCTGTTTGCCATCAACTCTTCGCATCTCAAATTATGAGCGTGAGATTGGAGGGTGAATATTCTTTTTGTGAGAATTACTTTTATGCATTCAAATATACCATTAACCACTCTTGCAACAAACAACAAAAATTAAAATGCACCTGGCAGCATCAGCGAGGAGTTGCTTGGCAAGGAGAAGTCTCTCAGTTGAGTTGACGGCCTCGCGAAGACTCGCCAGTTGAGAAGACAACGATTTGGCCATCACATCGCAACTCTCCAATTAGCAACAGTCCTTATTTTTGTCTCTCTCCCATCCATGCACTCTCTCACTGTTCTCTCTTCTCTGTTTCTCCCCATCCATGCACTCTCTCAAAATCCTCTCTTCTCTGTCTCTTCATACCTGCTTCACTTCATTCATGTGCGCATCGACTGATCGTTGACGTCTTTCAAGTGATTCCAGTGCTGTTGTGTGCTCGAGCAGACGAGACAGATTCTCCTCCACCTCAAAACTACCTCTTAAAGAGAGAAAGAAAAAGGAGAAAGAGAGAGAGCGCGCGAGAAATGAAAACGAACTCCTTTGCGTAGCTGCTTGTTGACATGTGCATCAATGGTGGATACTCTAGAAAGAAGAGACTCGGCTCGGCTGGAGTCGGCCCTCGCTATACTCGACAGATATTCTGCTTCGCTCACCCTCAACCAACCGCATTACATTAATTCTATCTCAATCGTACAATGCCCGCACAAATTTCATAGAGCTACATAGAATACTTTTTGTAATATATAATGGTTTCATTCTTGATCTAACACTTTTAACAGTAAGAAAGCTATTCTGACCTTCCCCAAATGTAGTCCTCCAACGTTGATTCCAACGGTTGCATCGACCTAGACGATGCCTTGCCCTCCTTATGTTCTCTGCTTGTAAAGTATAATTCTGGCAAATCAACCAGTATTCCAATTACCAGGAGTACGAAATCTATTTATCCGTAACAACAATAACAAAAACAATCATTTGTAACTCTTAAAACAACGGAAACTGTTATTACCTATACTCTGCGTCTAATATGTCCTAATATTAAACTTGACTGCGAAATGAGTTTCTCATAGAACCCAACCAGTTATAAAGTAGAATAAAAGAAAACCGAAGGAGCGCTCAGCAGCTGTAAGCAGCTCAAGACGGCTCACTTGTGGATTTCAGGTTATTTCTAGGAATCCGCAGATAAAACGACCAGGTCAAGTTAAGAGTCTTCCATCGCAACCTTCTTCAGATTATACTTCTCAACTGTCACGTTCGGTCGAAGCTTAACAAAATGATATGTTAAAAGAACAGAAGAAAGGCGAAAAAGAAAACTGACTTTAGAAATAATGCCCCTGGCGATTGTCTGCTTGGTGGTTCCCTGGCGGAGAGTAAACGGAAGCCCCGTCCTCAGTGGCATTTCTCGGATCATAACAACCTTGGCAGACGCGTGCTCACCCGGCATTAGCATCTCTTGAGACAAGTCAAACCGGGCAACCTGCAATCTTATCAGTGACAAGCTTCACAGTCAGGCATGTCAAGTCTCATAAAGAAAAATCACCACACAAGATACTGTTTTTTTTAGTTAATTTTTAAATATTTGGAATTACAAAAAAAAACTAGAGAAAAGAAAGAGAGTAACCTGATCCCAAGTGCTGGCGAATACTTTATCAGTGAAGCCAGTGCGAATGCCAGTGCGGCGCCCGCTTTCCTCCTCACTCAGCAGATACAATTGAGCATCGAATGCGTTCCCAGTCTGCACCACTCCCGCGTGGCCCATCCACATCCCTCAATCATTGTATTTCTCTATTTCTTTGGTCGAACATGTATTGTACGTTTAGCAAGTTCTCTTTCCTCTCCTCGCCCGGTCCTTATGGTATCCCGCAAGGCACAGTTATTGGTCCCCTCTTGTTTATGCTTTGTACTGCGGATCTCCCGATGTTGTCTCTCCTCACCTCTGCATTGCTCGTTGTTTTGCTGACGACTTCAAAATGTTCAAGTCTTTTAGTAATAAATCCCCATATTGGTAGGCCGATCCTTCTCTTTCATATACCCTCTATGGAAGTTATCTCCCAGTTGTTGACTCTATTCGCGCTCTACGCATTCTCATTGACTCTAAGCTTACTTTCTCTCCCCACTGCGTCTTTTCTCTCTCTAAAACATATCCCATCATCCTCGCACTTCGTACTCGCAACAAGGATCTTCTTATTTTTGCATACACTATTTATATCCGCTCAGTTCAAGAAAATTGCAGTTCAGTCTACTTACCCTGACTGATATTCGCGTTCTCGAGAAAGTTCAAATTATATAACCCGCCTCATTTATCGCCACTGTCTCTCCTACTCCACTACCTCCTCCCTCCCTCCCAATGAAGAATGAAATCGCACCCTTGACCTTCCATCTCACCGTTCCCTTCGTGATTATGAGGACTTTACTCTCACCCCTCGTTTTATTTTTGGTCACCGCAGGATCTCCTCCCACACCACTACCATTTTAGCAATTCTGGCACTCGTAATTTTGTTTAGTTGACGATTCTTCTTCTCGCCGTTTTTTCGTTTCTGAACTAGTCGAATTCCTCTTGGATAAGCTTCAGGTTTGCGTTTTATATTTAATTTTTTTTTTGCATTTAGTCAGGGAATGTGAAGACTGAAATCGCACCCTTGACCTTCCATCTCACCGTTCCCTTCGTGATTATGAGGACTTTACTCTCACCCCTCGTTTTATTTTTGGTCACCGCAGGATCTCCTCCCACACCACTACCATTTTAGCAATTCTGGCACTCGCGGATAGCTTTTCATTTATTCTATCCAACATCTCGATCCAACTTACGCCTCCATTCCTTATTTTATTAGATCCGCTAAGCTATTTAATTTCATTGCAAACATTTGTTTACTTTCTTCCAATCAAATCTCTTCTCGCAGCCATCTCTCTCTACCCTGAGATTTTTTTTTTCAATTTCATACATGCCATATCATTCACATCATCCATATGTATTTTCCTTTAATAATTCATGCTATACTATTTTATCTACCACGTGCTGAATTTTTTTCATGCCGTAAATAAGTTAAAGTTAAGTTAAGTTTATTCGAGGAGTATAATTGTAAGAATCTCATCCCATACCTCTCTTCACGTGGTCAGCCTTCAGTCCACGGCAGAGAATGCCGCAGTGGTCTCCAGCTTTCACCTTAAAAAAAGACATGAGCCAAGACAAGAAAAAAGAGACGAAACCTCCTTGACGCTCTTGCCGAATACTTGAATGTCGCTGGCCACTGTCAGCTCCACCCTGCCATCCCCCTTCACTTCGACTTTGTCGCCCTTCCGGAGAACACCCCGATCTACAGTACCCACCACTACAGTGCCGCGGCCTGTAATGGCATTGCGAGAAGCAACCGGCATCACGAATGGCTCATCCTAAAACCTCTATTTCACAATACAACCAAGCAGTAACAGAATGAAAAGAGACCTCGTTTCGCTGAGGCAGAGGGACTTTGTCGAGGGCTGAGACCAGCTCCTCCACGCACTGGATACTAGTTCCTTCCAGAGCCTCCAAGGCAGAACCGCGAATGATCGGGGCATTATCTCCTTCAATGCATGATTACTTACTCGGTCAATCAAATGAACATAAGACTAACTAACCGTCAAAGCCATGAAGAGTTAGCAATTCTCTTGCTTCAAACTCGACTAAGTCAAGATCATCACTTTCTACCAGATCAGCCTTGTTGATAAAGACAATAATGTGTTTGACGCCAATTTGCCTAGCGAGAATCAGATGTTCCTAAATACTTGACGCATGTGGGAGCCTTTTTAAATGGTACGGAATAGTAAACCTTAGTCTGCGCCATGACTCCATCCGTGGCCGCGATAACAAGGACTGCCGCATCCATCTGGCTGGTTCCGCAGATCATATTCTTGATGAAATCAGCGTGACCAGGACAATCAGTGTGAGAATATCTTAAATGAGAGATGCTCCCGCAGACTGCGAGGCTGGTTCCAACCTTCTGCTCTCGCTTTCATAGCCGAGATGAGCGATGTTAATGGTGATGCCTCGCCTTTTCTCTTCTTTACCTTTGTCAATCTCGTCAAACTTGACTGCCTTTGCTTTACCTATAATATCAATTAAACGATAAACATTGCGAAAATAGGCAGGAACACAAACCTTTCTTAGACAAGACAGTGGTGATGGCAGCAGTGAGCGTGGTTTTGCCATGGTCAATGTGACCAATCGTCCCCACATTCAGATTAACCTTCCTGGGAGCGGAATCCGCAGCAGCGGCGAAATTCCTTGACGATGCGATGATGGAGCGGGCAAGAAAAGAAGGAAAACGAGGGCTGGCCATGAGCCGACGGCCCGAACAAGAGCAGATCGAGGATATTACACTCGAAGCTGTGTTCATCTTCAAAAAGGTCATGGAATTGCAAATATTAAAAAAAATAATACAATTTACAGATGTAAAGAAAATCTGCACGAAAACACAGCACGGCAACAGTTATTTCGTGGCACATCGCAGATCAGTCCGATGCATTGCTAGGTATGAATATTATTAAAATGCAGAAAAAAAGTTTTAACTTTGAAAACACGGCCAGTTTTTTGACACTAAAATAGTGAGTCGCTATCAAAAAAGAACATAGAAAATATTTTATCATCTTGCAATATTTCATCGTTGTGAAATTTTCGATCGTTTAAGCAGTAAAAGACGGTCGGATGTAAAGTGAAGAGATGGCAGAGAGCAGTTCGGCTCCGTTGATAACAGGGTTGTCGCCCACCGAAGGCACTCCTGGAACCTTGGTCAGTGTGCCTTTTCTGCTGGATTTGTTATATCTTATGCCTGCTAGATCGCCATGGCAATATTTGATCCATATGGGGTTATCTCTTTAGGTCACCATTCGTGGCGAGAACTTAGGAGTCGATCAAAATGATCTTCAAATGTTATTCATATGCGGAACGGACTGTCTCCACAGCGCCAAGTGCTGTTTTTACTTTTCTCCTTCTGGATCGTCTTTGAGATCTAATAGATCAGATGGAAGAGTCGTACGAAAATTGTGGCTCGACTTGGCCAAGCGAATCGAGGACTGGGCGAGATTAAAATTGCCACGAAGTCTGGCGGACGTGGCACGTGCAACCTGAAGTTCCGTGTGTTCATTGCTCAAATCGGCCCCCTCGAGGAGAGTGCAGTCTGGGTCGATGAGAGTCGCACTGTGCCTGGTCGTGAGGTTGACGTTTTTTTATTATTATTTTAATTTGTTTTTATTCAAAAGAATCTGAAAGATCGTGCAACTTTTACGGAGCTTTAGACAATCCGAAACGTGGCATCAGTTCCGGAAGAAACCGATGCCCTCGGGCTGAAACCACGGAAGAAGATGGACCCGGCCTTGCTCTCTCGTGAATTCTCAGATGGCTCGGGAAACCTTCGCATGGAGAGCTTCAATCCCCAGTGCTATCTTCTGGAAAATCACTATGACTCCACGTACGTCTTTATCAAAGTTGAACTGAAAAACCTACATGGAGCTTTTGCTTTGCTGTTATTTTCTGGAACTATTTTTTTAAGTAATATACAGCGAAAACTCGTTCTGACGTAATTCAACATGTTGGCAAATTTAGGATTGAGGAGTTACGCGAAGGCTTGAAAAACTTGGAATTGGCGAAGCTGAATGAGTCGAAGAGAAGTGAAGACATGCACAAGGTAATGGAGAAAACAAGTATTTACATGCAATTTAATGCTCTTTCGAGGCGCACTTGTACTCGCTGATCTCGTGTGTGAACACCTTGGCGGAGCTGCACACCCGACTGGAGCAGCACAAGGGGGACATGGCCGTGGCTTCTATCATTGGCATGAAGGCAAGCATTCCTTTCTCTTCATTGGTTCACACTGATCATTCGTTTAGGTTTCTGAGGCTCGAGAGAAGGCTGAAAGCGTTTTCAGGGATGTTCTCACCAGAAAGGTCCTTTTTTTCTTGAGAATGATAGTAGAACTTGTTGTGTTCTTTTCACTTTATTTAACACTATTCTAAATTCTCTCACTTGAAATGGAGTAGAAAATTGAACGTTCTTAAGGATGCGGCAGATGCGACAAGAAACTCGTTGTCCCTTCTCACTCGCTTCAAGTTCATCTTCTTCCTCCCTAAGAGTATCGACGAGAACATGGCTAAGGTTCTCTTTTGATTCTTATAATAAGTTTTTTGAATATGAAGGTGAAATTTTAGGGGGATTACTCTACAATCCTCAATGAATACACTCGCGCGAAATCTTTGTTAAAAGGAAGTGACGTCGAGCTCTTCAAAGAAGGTAAGCAAAGAAAGAAGTTGTAAGCAAGGAGCGTACATGAATGAAACTTGTGTTTAGTGATGGTGGAAGTTGAGAAGAAGATGGGAGAATTCCGCGAAGAATTGAGACATCGACTCATCCACTCATCTGCTTCATTTGAAGAGCAAAGCAAACTCATCAAATATTTGAAGGTTTCTGCTTTTCTTTTCTTTTGTCCTTTTTCCTAGTATTGGACAATTCCAACGCCTTTTTCTTTAAGCGATTTTATTGTGATTTGAGATGTTGGATACTTCATCTGATCCTGCCTGGGATTGTATCACATCTTACCACTGCTGGCTGGAGGATGAATTGTGGAAGCTTCAGGATGCTTGCTTCAAGAAAAGTTTTCTTTTATTACCTTTTTAATGTTCATGTAAAATTATTAATTTTTGACAGGTATTTCACAAATCCGTGGAGATGCCGAAGGTCCGTTTGTTTCTTTTTGTGATTGTCCATCTTCTTTATAGCGATGCTAAATGCGATTAGTCAGGAATCATTTTAAAGCAAAAAGTATTCATGGGACAGCAGTCGCTCGACTGAAGTACATTCTGTATGAAGACCGTAATTTTGTTTAGTTGACGATTCTTCTTCTCGCCGTTTTTTCGTTTCTGAACTAGTCGAATTCCTCTTGGATAAGCTTCAGGTTTGCGTTTTATATTTAATTTTTTTTTGCATTTAGTCGGGGAATGGTAATTACACCATTCAGGTGTTCTGGAAGCTCTCTGTCACATTTAACAAGGTCGACGAGGGATACGAAGAACGCCAGAAGGACATTGATGTAAGTTGCTAGCCAATTTGACATTCACTCGGCTGGCTTTCTTTTCCTTATTGTATCAAACGGTTGAAATACAAAGAATAACATTAAACACTGTAGCAAATGGTTCGGCTATCGATCAACGTGTCTTCGTGGTTACTGCTGAATGCCCTGGTGCCCGAGACCCTCCCGAACGAGATCCGCTCTCAGTACAACGGCCAGTTCGTGGTGTGGCCAGCCATTCTCCCCTCTGCCAAGCGGCCCCTCACCATCTTTTCCATCAAGACTCTCAGGTTCTCCCTTCCCCTTTCACCGTCTCCCCTGGCATTCATCCTTGCTCCAGAAGTGCGATCAGCTCCCTGCTGGAGTGCCAACTCAGTCTCAGCCACGTACAGCCCCTTGTCCAGCTCTGCTCAACCATTCGACTCAAGAGCATTCTTCACGCTATCGACCAAAGCGTGCAAAGTTTGATTATTTAATTCAATTGTTGCGTTATTCCTCGCACTTATCCTCTTTGAAGTTGTAAGCATGCTTGGAAACAAGGAAAACTGGCAAGTGACCCATCTCGAGAAAGGAGCAAGCAAGACTTCTCTACCGGACTACTTTGAAGCTGAGGTTAAAATCTTCCCCCATTTATTATGTCGTTATTGAGGCGGGGTTTTTATTTTATGCGAGTTACTCCGGTATTATATTGTTGGTCATGCCAACTATTATTTGATAGTTGAAAAAGTAACTATTAGAATATTTGAGGTATGTGACTGCATTGTCAGCTTGCGAGAAGAATTCACTCACAATTCGTTCCCGGGCGAGGTGAGGGCTTTTGAGAAACGCTGTGTTTGATTAGATAGCTTTGTTATCGGATCTTCTTGAGGTGGATGTCTTCACTTCTGATATGATGAGACAGACTCTCGTGGAGAACACGGTCCGACTTGTCTGCTCTGTCCGGCTTGCTTTCGAGAAGCTTCTCCATCTCCGAAGGAAAGATCAGACTTCAGAAGCAACAGCCCAGGTAGCATTACTCGAGTTCTCGCGGATTACATCTTGGACACTTGACCGGGAACTGTGATCTGCTTAGGTATCTCCGAAGAAGTTGCTTATCTCTGTATGCAACGTCGAGTACATCGTGGAATCTTCTCTGAAGAAAATCACGCAACGACTGAGAGAAACTCACTTCAAGTACTCCGATGTTGTTTACGAGGTCAGATCATTTAACGGTTTCTCTTACTCATCATTTTAGCCTTCCCGTTTACAACTTTCACTGTTTATCCTTTGTTCCTTCAGAAAAGCCGTGCCAAATTGCTGAGCTTCCGTCAAATTCTCATAACTCATTTCGTCTCCATCAAAAATGCTGCTCTTTTTTCTGTCATTCAGAGCATGAACTACGGGTACGAACCATTTCGAGAGAGATTTAATGAGTATGATGAGAACAGGATAATGCTGCAGGTCGGGTGTTCCTCTGGACTCGTCAGAGGATGAAGTGAGTGAGTGGGCGAAGGAGCTGCTGATCTCGGTTGTCTTGGCGCAGGCTGAACTCACTGTTGACGCCCCTCAGCTCAGCAAGGAAACAACTAAAGTACTCGTGCAATCGGCTATTCAGGTGCTAAATTTTTTGTCTCCTTTTTGGTATTTTTCTTCTAACTATTTTCTCGGTACATTTATCTCTCTCTCTCTCTCTCTCTCTCTCTCTCTCTCTGTCTCTCTGTTTCTCTACCCTACAGGCAGTCCTCTCTTATCTGGGGGTGCATCCTCCACGTGGCCGTTCAGCTCTTTCTCAATGTCTCATCGATCTTACCGCTATCGAGCGTAAGTATGGCGTGGCTTTTTGTGGAAATGTGTTTTGCACCTGAATCATATCTAAAAAAATTAAAGAATAAAAATAATCATCGCTTGTATGCTTCAGAGGCCCTGGGTGCATTTCTTTCTCTGGAAGGGCGGACAATGCTCAACTCTTTCCGCGCTGGCTTCATTCAACATCTCGACCAGGCGTATCTTTCTTCCTTCTCTTTCAACTATATTTTCAGCTTCTGTATTTCATGTTTTTAAAAGCCTTTTCGCAAATTTCCTAGAAAAACTATATTATGTTGGAAGTGCGAGACAAATATTCTACGTAGCTTTTGTTATACAGACGTGGCGACAGAGACGAAGGAGATAGAGGAAAGAGAGATATAGAAAAGCGAGAGAAAAAGAAGAGGGAGATTAAGAGAGAGAGAGAGAGAGAGAGAGAGAAGAGGAAGACAGAGAGAGAAAGCCATGCCTTGAGGCGTCTGCTCCGTTGCATCAGCAGTATGCACTCGTCGATTCGAGTGGCCCTCGCAAGTCTCTCCGAGGCCGCTCAAGCTCAAGGAATTCATGACCAGCAACACGACGAATCCGATGTCTAGCTCACCCTTCGGTTTCTATTGCTATTTCTGATCTGCGTCCTCATGCTCTTGTAGCCCTGTCTTTTTTAAATGCCGTTTATCTTAACTAGGTAACTCATGTACAGAATTCTGTAACGGGTATAAATTTTGCTTCTATTTATTGTTGAATGATGTTCAGTACGGTTGTTTCATCCGCTAAATATCCGGGATCATTTTGTATTGATGTTGGGAATTAATAATGTTTCTAATAAGGCCGAGTGGCGGGTGGGAGTAGCCCATGGCATATTCTCATCGATCGTACTTAGTTATCACTATTCTTCTTTCATACATCTTACTGTACTTGTTCTCCAAGGAATACGTAAGTGCATTCAGGCTTGATTCCTGAGAGAAGAGACAAAGAAAGAGAAGAGCAAGAGGAAGAGATGATATAGTCGTGGAATCCCATCTTGTTCAGGTAGCTGGAGGGGTGGAACATGCTCGTGGCAATCGAGCACGGAAGGTTTCCATCGCCCGCATCCAATTGATTATCGGCCTTGCCAATATTTTCGTCTACTCTCAACTCATGTCTTATTTTGATGATGACAAATTCTTTGATCATCGGTTGAAGGTGCGGCGCTGAAAAGGCCAGATGTTTTTATCACTAGTTACTTGCAGAAGAGATGCCAACAATTAATTTCGCTCATGATTGTCTGTTCTCACATTATTTACTTTTTATACTACGCACCTAGATTTATGCAGCTGTGCATATTTGAAGGTTTGCTACATCAATGATTAAGAATATTAAATTATACGAATGAGGTTTCAGTGGCGAATATTATTGCGGGTTTCTGGACGAATCTTCTAGGAATGTTGGCTGGTTTCTACATCGTCAGCTGTGTTGCAGTCATTTTGGAGGTTTCTGCTTTATTTTTTCTTGTATTTTAGCATCTAGCGCTTTATTTTCATGCTTGATTTGTGCTTTTATTTCAGCAGTGGGAGCCGACAAGGAGAATACTGTACTGGCTGACCCACCCATCCATCCTGCACAATTTCACTTTCAACAAGTTAGTTCTTCATTAGTTAATGGGAAGTAACATTCACGTAAATGGGAAGTAACAGAAGGGAGGAATAAGTAAAGATTGTTCTTTGTGAGGAAGTGGCAGCTGAAGTGCTCCTTAGTGGTGACTGCCATCTGTTCTCTTCTCATGTACTACTCTTCTGATAAGATCGTCGTCAGGTCTGCAGCTTCCCCTATCTTAGCCTGCTCTCATGCTCATTACAGACACGTCACATTCCCGATTCGTGGGCTGTCCACCGAGAAGGGATCGTCCATTAAATTCGCAGTGGTCTCTGACATTCACGCTGGAGCGAGTGTCTACGCCAGTCAGGTTTGTCATGCGAAGAGGGAGTGATTGAGGGAGAGAGGGAAGAGAATATGCTGGGAGAGAAAGGAAGAGAGAAAGAGAGAGAGAAAGGAAGGGAGAGAGAGAAAAGAAGAGAGAGAGAGAGAGAGAGAGAGAGAAAGGCAGAGAGAGAGAGAGGAAGAGAGAGAGATGTGATTGTAGGTGGCCAAAGTGACGGATGCCGTGCTGGATCAGACTGTGGACGCTGTTCTGATAGTGGGAGACATGGTGGACGGGCCATGCAAAGATCTGGCCTCCCGTCTCGATCCCCTCTGGGCGATGCCTCACCGGTCAGAGGCTTCTTCTTTTTCATTTTTCTTTAAGGATATATGTGGAATTTTTTGAGTTTGTCATTATCCGCTTGTTTATTCGCCACCCTTTACCCATATTTCGATTAGATTCCCGACTTTCTTCGTGACTGGTAACCACGACTATTACTATGGAGACGTCAGAGAATGGCTGTCTCTCTATCGTGAAAAGGGAATCACCGTGCTCAACAACAGGTTCGCCCTTCTCTTGTTCTTTGGCCTTTTTTTCGTTTTCCATTTTCTTTCCTCCGTTCATATCTCTCATGTACAGAATAGTTTAGCTACCATAGCTTGTGATAGTCTAGCCACGCCCCTTCCATGGCTTGTGATAGTCTAGCCACGCCCCCTTCAATGTCTTGTGATAGTCTAGCCACGCCCTCTTCCACGTCTTGTGATAGTCTAGCCACGCCCCCTTCCACGTCTTGTGATAGTCTAGCCACGCCCCCTTCCACGTCTTGTGAAAGTCTAGCCACGCCCCTTCCATGGCTTGTGATAGTTTAGCCACGCCCTCTTCCATGGCTTGTGCCTCGCAGGAGTCGACGACATCTCCAGCGGCAAAAGCGGGTTTGATTTCTTACTTTCTTAATGCTATTTTATACTCTTTTATATAACGAAATAAGTAGTGTGATCAATCTGTTAATGAAGGAGTTGTTGGGAAGGAAGTACACGAGAACAGAATGAATGTTGAAGAGTGCCGAACCATTCGCTGAACGCTTCTCTTGCATTCTACGACTGCCCCGCCGGTGCTTCTCGAATCCTTCTCTCCCATAACCCAGCCGCTGTTCATGAGATCGACAAAGATCTTTTGTCATCGTTGGATCTGGTCATTTCTGGTGCGTGAAGAAGTTCTCTACGATGGAATCTTGAATGATTTCTCTTCTCAGGCCACACCCATGCTGGGCAGTTCTATGTCGTCTTTCCCGTGGTCTACTGGCTTCTTCCCTACTTTTACGGTAACTGATATCTCTTGTCTGCTAAATGAAATTCATTTTCATAACTTTAGGAAGATATGATTTGCCCGCGGGGCCCGGCAGCCTCTTCGTGTCAGCCGGAACTCTTTACCAAGGGCCGCCCATGAAGATGCTGGCCATGAGTGAAGTGTGGGTAGTCACGTTGACTAAGGTATAGCATATCATTAGATCTTTCAGCATTCTTCTTGTCTTACTCTAACGGTTTATGCAATTCTTCTCGTTGTTCAAATATAATGCCATTCTTGCCGGGTACAGTTGAGTGTATTATTTGAAATATAATTGGTAAAAGCTAAAAAATTTATACATATCGGTTGTATAAGATTCATTCTCATCGTTAGCTATTAATGTGAGATTGCTAGGTTTTGGCTTGCAAGGTTAGGTCTTCGTTAGCTTTATTCATGCACTTGAGCAAGAAGGAATGTTTACAAAATATATGTTCTATTTACTGCACTAACAATTTTTTCGCCGTTTTGTTGTGTTAATTTAAAACCTATAAAGATTCATGTGCTACATTTTGGGTGAATGTGGAAAATTGCGGTACATACCGGTATCATCTAATATTTTTCTAATTCTTTACATTGATTGCGGAGCTGTGCCACACCTTAGGGGTTACTGAATCTCTCCTATCTTTCTCTCTCTCTCTTTCTCTCTCTCTCTCTCTCTCTCTCTCTCTCTTCTCTCACCTCTCTCTCGCCTCTGTCGACGTCCGCTTACTTTCTTTCTGGCTCTCTCTCTCGCTGTCTGTCTCCTATCTTTCTGTTACTTCCTGTCAATGTTGGTACTTGACTGTTTAGCTGGTCACGATGTCGATTTTGGCGGAACCTCGTCGCAAGCAACGAATCTCAGTTGATCCGCGGAACATGGAGTGGAAGAATGACGACTCTAAGATCGGCCAGAGGTCCTCTTTCTCCCTTTCGTTTATTGTCGAATGTGAGTGGTTTAGGTTGATGGAAAGAATGGGATGGAAGGAGGGCAGCGGTCTGGGAAAGCAGGAGCAGGGAGGGATTGCCAATGTCAAGCTGACGGCCAACCGGTCTCAGAAAGGTACTGAAAAGGGGGAGAGGGAGGGAATGAGTCGAGTCATCCGCTTCCAGGCTTGGGAGCAGTGGATTCATACGACACCACTTGGATTGCTGCGCATGACGATTTTGCTGATCTCCTAGCCACTCTCAACAAGAACAAAGTTATTCCCTCGTTCATTTAGTCGTGAAATATTCTTAGTGATAGTTGGAAGATGCAGAGGAAGAAGGAAAGAAATCAAAGGGGGAAGAAAGATGGAGAACAACTGGAGTGTTTTGAGGGAAGCGCGGAAGACGTGGAGGAAGACGACGAGGAACGGAGCAAGAAGATCAGTGTTGAGCTGTCCTCGAGAAGCATCCGTCGACGCATTCAGTTAGCTCTCTCTCTCGCTCTCTCTCTCTCTCTATCTCTCGCTCGCTCTCTTTCGCTCTTAGCACCGTTTTAGTTTTTTTTTCTTTGAGAACCAATTTATTTTCAGCTATCAGAAATTTACAAAAGCGAAGGATTTTGCCCAATATTCGGAGAGCGACAAGTCTGCGATATTCGGTGGGAAGAAAATAAAGCAGGAGGAGAAAAAGGAGATCGAGGAAAGAGAATCGGAGATGAAGAGAGACGATGAGAGCAAGGAAGACAGCGAAGGAAGTGAAAAGGTTGTGGAGAAAGAGCAGGTATGTCGCACTTCCTTAATCAGTTCTCCTATATTTAATCTTTAAAAACTTCATTTGCGTGAAGTCAATTTGAATGTACAATTTAGTCTGCTTGTTATGTGGATGACTGCTTGCAGAATAGCCTGGGGCAGCAGCTCTCCACGAGTTCGATGAGTGTAGCTGAGTACTTTGCGGCGAAGATGGCAGCCATTGCTGGGAAGAGAGCAGCCGCCAATGAGTCCCCCTCTACTGTATCTCATCTACCGTATCCCTCCCTATTCACACTAATATCGTACTTTTGTTGCAGGAAGGCGAGCAGAATGCTGAGAAGAAAAGAAAGAATAAGAAGGGGGAGAAGAAAGAGAAGGAAAAAGAGGTGGAAGAGAAGGAGCCAAGTGAAGAGGAGCGAGAAGAAGCAAAGAGAAAGAGAAAGGAAGATAAGAAGAAGAGGAAAGCAGCGGAGAGGGAAGCGGCGCAAGCCGAGAAGGAGTTGGAATCTTCCTCTGCGGGTCAGGGAGTATCACTCTTTTCCAGCAAACTCAGCAGAATTCACATTTTCAGATTCCGAGCCACCGAAGAAGAAGAAGTCGAAGAAGAGCTCTGAGTAGGATTCCTAATTCTTAATGCCATCTTTGCTGTTGTCCTTGTTTCTGTTGCCTCTTCTTTCTCTTTGTTGTTTATAAACTCAGATTCTGTGATCTCGCCGCGCACGTTTAATGATAACGAACACTAAACTGTGCTTCATCTTTCTCTTTAGGTGGCACGACGTTCTTTTTGTTCCAACAGAAACGGAAGAATGCTGCGTCGTGAGCGGGGACGTGAATGAAGGAGAGGACAAGATGATATGAAGGGCCTATTGCTAATGATGGAGACATGAGAGAGGATGGACGTGCAGGGGTTAGCTTCCATAAGATATCAAGAGTATGTTAGTGGAATACTGCCCCTTCCACTTTTCATACTCGTGAGTCCTAATTATGCTTGAGTAAGAAAGTAGCCTGTGGATGGCCAAGTCCCTCGTTCCAATGCGTGCCAAGTAGTTGAGTGAATGAATGCATTTGTCCAAATTCTCCTGCGCCGACTCGATTATCACTGGCCCCCAACGAAATTAAATAAGCGGGCATTCTCGCATTTTCGCAGGAATTATTTAAATGTCTGGAAATGGGGATGAGAAGAAGAGCTTGAGAGAAAGAGAGAGTGTGTAATAAGGAGAGAGCATGCGCCGGAAGAGAAGCAGAGGAGAGGAAAGTGGAGACTCATCTGCACTGCCTTCCTCTTATGCGCACAATCAGCGGAGGGCTATGTCCAAATTGACTTAGAACTCGTCAGCTTCGAATCCATTTCTGTCTCTTTCCTCTTTTCTCTTCTCTTCGTTACCATCGGACACTTGTGTTGATGGGAAGAAGTGAGAATCTCTTGCCGCCCTTAATCATTCCTCCTCGCTTCCACTGGCATATGCGGTCGCTCTTCTGATCCATCATGTCTTTATTCATCTAGAGATACACAGAAGGCAATGTAAGAAGAGAAGAGCGAAGTGAGATGAGATGCAATGAGAAGCGCTGCCGTTCTGAATTCTTCAGTAATAGCTTTGTGAGAAGATTAAAGCGAAGAGAGAGAACGAGTTCGAAACGATCAGAATTCTGTCAAAGACATCTAAGCATCAAGCTAAATTTTCAACAATCATTTTCATATCGCATGAAAATAATAATACAAATCGTCTGACATAATATTTTTTAACATCTATTTTGCCATCTGTCAAGAAAAGCTCGAGGAAAAAGAATGCACTGGTAATGTAGTAATAAGCGGGAACAATTAGTCACCGAAACTGAGAAAGCGTTTTGCACATTTGCCTCTATTAAACCTATTGTTTGGACGTGTCCACCGTGAAAGGCTGAATGAGGTCTCAATGGGGAGACATCTGTGAATATCTGTGAATACATGCAGAGCAGAGCTCATGAGCATAAGAGATTGTGCCAAAGAAGGAGTCAGGAAAAGTGAGAGGGCGCCTTCGAAATGAAGACGAAAAAATTAGCTACTGAAGGTGTTAGCACAAAGGATTCTCCGCTATTCTATAATTATTTAAAGGGAGACAACAACTCAATGACAACTGAACGATTTCAAAAATTTTTTTGCATAATTTCATGCACGAAGAGTACGGTAGATTAGATGGTTAAGAAGAGTTAAGTGTCTTCCTCCTTGCCCGCCTTCTCCTTGTGCTCTACCGTTGTAATGTGAGCCTTGAACTCATCCTAAAAGCAATTCAAGGTTACTGTTTTGAAGTGAGAGAAAGAGAAAAAAACAGAGAGAGCGAGAGAGAGAGAGAGAGAGAGAGTGAGAGAATGAAACTGGCAGACAGAGAATGAGAAAGAAAAAGAAAGTGAAATGGAGTGTGTGAGACGAGGGGCCAGAGCGGACCAATGAGGAGTGTACCTGAGTGCCGAAATGGGCGGAGCAAAGGGAGCAGCCGTAATGAGACTGAATGAGAGTGAGAGAATGGCCAGTGGAGGGCTGGCAGAGAGTGGACTGGTGAGTGGAGAGTAGGCATTCAGATGGGAACACTGCAGCGCAGCCACTGCAGGCCCAGCCAACCTCAAGGCAGTCACTATTCTCTCTCTCTCTCTCTCTCTCTCTCTCTCTCGCTCTTTCTCACTCTCTCTCTCTCTCCATACCGGACACTGCTTAGGAGTAAGAACTGCTCGATCGGACTCTTTTGAAAGATCAGCTTTAAGCGAAGAGAAGGAAAGGCCATCCTGGGTGAAGGACGTCGACTCCTTCCCTGTAACAGGTGGCGCCAGTTGGCTTAATTCATAATGAGGGAGAACAATGAATGACGAGTGAATAGGGAAAAGAGAAAGAAAGCGGCAGAGAAAGGGAAAGCGAAAGAGAGAGAGAATGAGAGAGAGAGAGAGCGAGAGAGAGAGAGAGAGAGAGAGAGAGAGAGATGGCAGTTGACCTGCGGCCAAGTCGGCGCTGATCTGAGTCATGACAGCGTGTGGAATCTGTAGGAGTGGGATGGGAGTGCCGAGAATATTCGCATCCATCAAGAAAGGAGCGAATGCTGAAGCGGCAGCCGCCACTCAAAGGACTCTTTCTTTAGTTATACGAAGAGTTTCCAATCTCCATTGTGACCGGCTGAACTATTCTATTTATGCCATTGCAATAAAGAGAAGAACTCACTGTTCTGCAGACCGAGTACACTGAAAGGGAATGAAGGAGTAGCAGGGGAAGCAGCCGGAGGGAGTCTGGAGGGACGAGCCTTGGGCGTGGAGTCCCTGAGGGCGGCAGCCCGCGGCCGAGTTGCCGGAGGGGCTGAGCCAGATGAATCCTGGCCAAACTCAGACTCCTCCACTACTCGCTCGTCCTTCAGCCGACTGAGATGGCCGGCAGTAAAGAGATGCTCTTGCATTGACAGACGACTCGTGTACTCCACTCCACACATCACACACTCTGATGGAGGGGCGCGACTAGTCTCTCCCGAGTCACCTGCAAGGGAAAGAGAGAGAGAGAGAGAGGGAGAGAAGAGAGGGAGAGAGAAAGAGAGGAGAGTGAGAGAGAGAGGAGAGAGGGGGGAGAGGTGGGAGCGAGAGAACGAACCCCCGGGTCTACTCTTGCGCTCCTTGGCCCGTGCATTCTGGAACCAGACTTGAACGACTCTCTTGTGCAGTCCAATGTGTCTGCCGAGAGTCTCGCACTCACTCATCTGGGGCGTCTTGTAATCCATGAAGATACACTTCATCACCTAGAACACTCCCTTTGAGATGATGCAAGTGATTCCTCTGCCGATTCTGACATGAACTTGCAGCGGAGTGAGATGAGTTCGGTATCTTTTGTTCCCCGAGTTCGGACTTCTCGGTTGAATAGACGAATGCGAAGAGAGAAGGGACGAATTGCCAAGAGAGGGCGAGTCACTCCCTGCCCTCAGGGAATCTTCCACTTTGCAATCTACCGTATTCTCGTCATCTTCAGATTGACACGCAAAAGGAGACAGAGACAGCGATTCTCCCCTGTTAAGAAGTTGTTATAGATTGCCAGAGAAAATGAAGGAGAGAATGGGAACCTAGGCTCGGCTGCTGCGCTCAGGTCCAGTGGAGTGTCTCTTCTCACTGAATCCTGTGTCGATGACGTCATCGCCTATAGAAATTAGGAATGGAAAGAGAGAGAATGGATCGAATGTGGACATGCCTGTTGGAGGAACTTCTGAAGAAGATTAGGAGTAAGATCGGAGTGGGATGAGGAAATGTGCCCCTCCAGAGAGACTTCCGAAGAGAGCTGCGCAGCACAGTAAGGACAACGCTTCTCTGACGAGGATGCTGAGGCCTCGCACTGAAGAGAAGAAGATGAGAATGGAAGAAAGAGAAAGGAATGAGCAGACCATCTTCAGCAATGCCTCAGTGCTTGATTTGCCATTGCGGAAGAAAGCAGCCAGATCGGGTGGCGGGGAGGTGACGGGCGCCCCCTGCACTCTCTCGCTCTCCCTCTCGTTGTCTGGCTCTCCACTCTCCTCTTCCACTTCTGCTGCCTCGACAACACCCTGAAGCAGCCAACTTGTATGAGATAGGAAAAGAGAGGTAGAAGAGAAGAAGAAGAAGCGAAAAAGAAGAAGAGAAAGCCAAGCCTTGTTATCATCTGCCTGGCCAGCCTTGTCATCCTTGTAGCATTTCTTTTGTTGGTGTTCAATCAACTCGTAATACCTGCACAATTTTGAATACATTGAGCATAGAGAGCAGAGAGTGTTTCGAGCCTTTTTGGGAGAGAAATGCTAAGAAGATCGAAAGAAGACCTTTGGAAGACGAGTTGGCAGCGTTTGCACTGGAAATTGCACCCTGGAGTCCGCACGAATCTGTCCATCCCCTCTGCCGTCGGCTGGTTCTCATAGATTTTGCGAGCCTGAAGAGAGCAGAACCAGATGAAGAGGAAAGAGGGCTCACCAAGAGTACCGTACCTTTTGCCTTGCATTCTGAAACCAGACAACAATGACCCGCGGGCTCAGCTGGAGCTTCTTTGAGAGAACTTCCAGGTCGTCGTCCTTGGGGTAGGCCTGCTTATTGAAGAACTCCTGCAGAGTCCGCAACTGGAAGTCCGTGAAGCTGCAGAGAGAATGAATTGATCCAAAGGAGTTCAATTGTGGTAACAAACCGCGTTCTATTGGCTCTTCTGCCTGAGGAACTAGAAGAATGAGAAGATGGAGGAAGGACAGAAGGAAGGGAAGAGGACGATGACCCCGAGGGCAGCGAATGGAGTGAACCTAAAAATACGGTTTCATGCTAACATAAAATTGATATATGTGCACGTCTTTCGTGATTCTAAAAAAAAACTAGAAAAAAATATGAACCAGAAAGAATATTGGAGAGATTTCCAGCGGCATCAGCAGAGATGGGAAATGGAAAAGGAGAATTGGCACCCGCGGAAGAAAACATCGACTGCAGAGAAAGCGCCGCAGCCGCCGCTGCCCCCGCCTGAGGGAGAATAATCATTGGATCATCATGAGTCAGAGACAAGTTAAAGATGAAAAGTAATGAAACCTTAGCAAGATCGGCCTGTTGGAGAGCGTGAGAAGCGGAAGAAGAAGAAGTGGAAGAAGAAGAGGAAGAAGAGGGTTTGGCCTCGCTCTTCTCTCCCTCTTCACTTCCTGCAGCCAACCGAGACTTCTTCTCCTCATTCACATCTTCCTTCTTCTCAGCGCTCTTTGATGTTTCCTAAAGTCAAAAAAAGAATTAGAGAAATAAGATGCGAACTATTCAGTTTTAAGACCATTCCCATAACACAATTATTATTTAGACTTACCAACTTTCAAACGCAACATTACTAATGCATCTGTTTCTTTCAGTCTCTCTTTATCCTTTATTGCTGCATGCTTTCACTATCCCTCTCTATCTCACTCTCTTATTGAGGAATAGGGAATTATGAAAGATAGAGAGCGGGAAATAGATAGAGTAAGAGAGTTAGAGGAGCGTTAGAGATAAAGAGAGATAGAGAGAGAGAGAGACAGGGGCAGAGAGAGAGAGACAGGGGCAGAGAAAGAAAGAGAGAGAGAGAGAGAGAGACAGGGACAGAGAGAGAGAGAGAAAGAGAGAGAGAGATAGAGAGAGAGAGAGAAAGAGAGAGAGAGAGAGAGAGAGAGAGAGAGAGAGAGAGAGATGTAAAGGTGAATAGTGATCTGCGAGAGGGTGCAATTAGAGTGGCGATCCGCCTGGCTTTGCATCCTTCTTTTCTTTGTCATAACTTTACCCTTGCAAGCCCGATCATTTCCCCCCTTCTTTCCGTCTCCTTCGATTCCACAGGTCGCGTTCTTTTCTGTTTCAATTCTCCTTCTCTAATTGAAACGTCCAATCTAATTAATTTGTCGAACACGGCGAATAATCCCTAACTCGGCCAAAATATTAATATTAGTTCTATATTTATAATGTTTCCAGCAATATAAAGATGAAAGGAAAAAAGAAACCATAAAAATGTACAATTGTTGGTATTACAGCAAGATAAAAAGCAAGCACGAGAGATTTGAGGCAACGAGATAAAGAGGGAGCCAGAGGGCGAGCGAGAGAGTGAGGTATAGAGAGAGGCAGAGGGCGAGCGAGAGAGTGAGGTATAGAGAGAGACAGAGGGCGAGCGAGAGAGTGAGGAGGTATAGAGAGAGACAGAGGGCGAGCGAGAGAGTGAGGAGGTATAGAGAGAGACAGAGGGCGAGCGAGAGAGTGAGGAGGTATAGAGAGAGACAGAGGGCGAGCGAGAGAGTGAGGAGGTATAGAGAGAGACAGAGGGCGAGCGAGAGAGTGAGGAGGTATAGAGAGAAACAGAGGGCGAGCGAGAGAGTGAGGTATAGAGAGAGACAGAGGGCGAGCGAGAGAGTGAGGTATAGAGAGAGGCAGAGGGCGAGCGAGAGGGTGAGGTATAGAGATAGACAGAGGGCGAGCGAGAGAGTGAGGCATAGAGAGAGACAGAGGGCGAGCGAGAGAGTGTGGTATAGAGAGAGACAGAGGGCGAGCGAGAGAGTGAGGTATAGAGAGAGACAGAGGGCGAGCGAGAGAGTGAGGAGGTATAGAGAGAGACAGAGTGCGAGCGAGAGAGTGAGGTATAGAGAGAGAGACAGAGCGCGAGCGAGAGAGTGAGGTATAGAGAGAGACAGAGGGCGAGCGAGAGAGTGAGGTATAGAGAGAGACAGAGGGCGAGCGAGAGAATGAGGTATAGAGAGAGACAGAGGGCGAGCGAGAGAGTGAGGTATAGAGAGAGACAGAGGGCGAGCGAGAGAGTGAGGTATAGAGAGAGGCAGAGTGAAAGTGATAATTAATACCTCGGTGAGCGGAACCACTTTGGTCTCTCCAGTCTTCTCGTATGTATCCAAGTCAATGCCCATGAGAGGTGGAATACTGAAGTTGTAAGGTGAGTCCTTGTCTCGCTGTCGCTCCTTAACTTGTAGTTGATCTCCCTGTTCAATCAGAAGATCGGATACCTTGAAGAGCGTGTTGCGGAACCAATGTTTGATGACCTTCTCTGGGAGCCCTGCTTTCACTGACATCTCACGAATTTGCTCCTCAGATGGCGAATTATTAATGTCGAAGTATTGACGGAGGATCTAAATTCAAACAAAACATAAATGTGAAAAATAATTTCAAATCATTAAGAAACATTTCAAAAATGTAAAATGTAAGGAGAATGCCGGAATATTTAACAGCGCTGAACGGCGAGGGTTCAATGCTATGTCGTCTACAGCAGCCGCGACCAAATGGGCCAATTCGCAGCAGAAAGCTTTCATGCAAGGCCTTAAAAATCGCTGAAAATTTGAGAAATTTCCTTTTTTGTGACCTACGATGATAAAATTTGGTGCGTTGTCATAAAGTGTTTGATAGTGAAAAAATTTCAACTTTTCGACTATTTTCACAATTCTTATAAGGAATTAAAAAAAGAATGAAAAAATTACAGGATTCGCATTGATACTGAAAACGCTTTCTGCAGCGAGATATTCCACTTGGCCCATTTGACTGCGGCCGCTATAGTCTACCATTGGAGTGATCCTTCGCCGTTGAGCAATACTGGACGTATGAAGAAAAGAAAATATGGAAAATATATAACGGAGATGAACACGCTATAACATATATTTGGTAAGAGGTCAGAAGAAGACAAAGATCCAAACCTTGAGCTGTTGATCAGTGATTCGAGTACGAGCACGCTTGGCTGGACTCGAGACGGAGGCAAGCGAAGAAGGAGGAGGGCCTCTCAGCAAAGAAGCTGCAGTCTCTCATTCTATTCTCTCTCTTCTCTCTTTCTTCTTCCATCTTACGCTCTCGCAATCTATTCTAATATCAGTACTGAACTGACCGATCAGATCTGCTTGCAGAAATGGAGAGGGAGACATCAGAGGATTCATCTGCACGCCACTCAGCATGTTCAGAAGAGCCATGTGCTGTGGCAGTTCTGGCTGCCTCTGGAAAAGGAAAACAAAGAGAGAGAGAGAACGAGTGAGATAGAGGGAAAAAAAATAGTGAGACAGAGCGAGGGACAGAGAGAGAAAGAGAGTGGAGAGAGAGAAGGAGTCAGTGAGAGAAAAGATAGCGTGGGAGAAAGATTAATAATTATGTCTAATGTTCGAGATAAGAGAGAGATAAAATGCACTAACATCAATTTTGCGCTTCTTCTCCGGCGGTGCTTCCTCCCTCTGCGTATCCCTCGCCCCTTCTTCTTCTTGCAGAATAACAACTGTGGCATCTTCTTCCTTCCCCTTCTCCCCAGTCGCAGCACGCAATCTGCTGATGAAGTCCTGCAAAAAAAGAAATTATATACATAGGGCATAATTGCAGATGTAAAATTCATGTGCAAGTTAGAGACCCTCTGGCTATATTTTGAAGATGCTTATCGTAGCTCAAACAGCAATTTAATAGGAAAATATGAATTTGAAATAAAAACCTGAGCATAAATTGACGGGAAAGATGAGATGTGAGAATGCAACGCCTCCCAGTGAACCTTCAGGGCCTTAATTTATTTGAAATATGTAGGAGAAAAATGTGATTTAAGCAATAAAAATTAAGAGGAAGAACAAGGACCAACGAGAATAGAGGAAAAAGGGGCATTGCATTGGGAGCAGAGAGAGCGGCAGATGGTCTTGAGTCTCTGCGGGGAGAGAGAGACGAGTAGCCCCTGCTCCTCCAGATCGCTCGTCTGGGCCATGAGAGCTGGGTCTCCGAGTCTCTCCAACATCTTGAAGAGTTCCTTGCTATCGGAAGGAGAAGCCAACTCGTCCCTGTCCTCTTCCTCGTCCTCTTCTTCCTCTTCTTGCTCCTCTACACCCTCTCCGTCCAATTCTTCTTCTATTCCTCCTGCTGATGATTCTCCTTAAATCACACTGCCAAATTGCTTATTCATGTCGGTACATTAACCCTCAAACATTTCCACCGATTTTCACTCTCACTCTTTTCGACGATCTCATGCTCTGGTCTTCGCTGCCTATGCTTTGGTTCTTTAGTCGCTCACTCGCCCTCTCCTTCCATTCTTTCTCTACCTTCCCCCTCTCTCTCTCTCTCTCTCTCTCTCTCTCTCTGCCTGCTGAACCCTTTCTACTTTCCATAAACTGCTGACCATTGGAGTTCTGCATGAGGTGTAACATCTGAGCCATGCTGAGAATGTTGACCATGGCGAGCTGCTGAGCAGACTCGGCTGAGGATGACGGAGGAAGGAAGGGATCGGCGGAGGAGGAGAGAGTCTGTAACAGAGAGAGAGAGAGAAGGAGGGAGAGAGGGAGAAAGGAGAGACTGAAAAAAGAGAGAGATGTAGTAAGAGGGAGTGAAAGCGAGTAGAAGTATTGTGGGGAGTGAAATTAAGAGAAGAGAGGAGAGAGTGGAATCTCCAGGCTGATACCGGAAAGGAAGAAAGCGAGAAAAGAGTCAGAAGGCTGAATCCATTTCTGATCTTCACTGCTGTCTTCTTCATGACTCCATCCCCAAACACTCGTTCGTTATGAGGCAACGCGACAGCAGAAGAGGTGTCATCGTCACTCTCGCAGCCTTCTGCCCCTCTCTCTCTCTCTCCCTCTCTCTCTCTCCCTCTCTCTCTCCCTCTCTCTCTCTCCCTCTCTCTCTCTCCCTCTATCTATCGCTCTCTCTCTCTCTCTCTCTCTCTCTGAGACTTCAATCGCTTTGCTTGCTCTCATCACCATCAAATACGGCAAGGAGTGGGAAGTATGAATTGTGTGGTGGTGAGTGTCCTCTTCGCATCCTCTCTCATCTACAGTATTCCTCATTATTTATTCACCATAATTGCGTTGTCCGATCTTGTCTCGCTTTTGACGAAGTTGGCCA
Source organism: Allodiplogaster sudhausi (assembly GCA_945643635.1). NCBI lineage: Eukaryota > Metazoa > Nematoda > Chromadorea > Rhabditida > Diplogasteridae > Allodiplogaster > Allodiplogaster sudhausi. The sequence goes on from CALZFC010000066.1 coordinate 764,991, forward strand.
GTCATCCAGTGCCCATTTATGGCCTTGTTTGTTTTACTTTCATCTATATATGCGGAGAGGAAGAGGGAGAGAGGTAGGAGAGAGAGAAACAGAGAAGCAGAGAGACAGAGAGAGGATAGAGAAACAGAGAAGAAGAAAGAGAGCGAGAGAGAGAGAAGAAGTGACAGAGGGAGAAGAGATGGAAACAGAGAACGACCGAAAGAACGAAATCAGAGCGCCATTGAGCAGACACATTCTCTCGTTGTCAACCTTTCTTTCTCTCTATCTCTCTCTTTCTCTCTATCTCTCTCTCTCTCACTCTTCCTCTATTATTCCCTCCTTTGCCTCACCCTCTGTTTCCTCACCCTTCTCTCTCCTTCTCTCTCAATCACCCTCTGTTTCCTCACTCTTCCCTCTCTTTCTCTCTCTCTCACTCTCTGTTTCCTAACTCTTCCCTCTCCTTCTCTCTCCCTCACCCTCTGTTTCCTCACTCTTCCCTCTCCTTCTCTCTCCCTCACTCTCTGTTTCCTCACTCTTCCCTCTCCTTCTCTCTCCCTCACCCTCTGTTTCCTCACTCTTCCCTCTCCTTCTCTCTCCCTCACTCTCTGTTTCCTCACTCTTCCCTCTCCTTCTCTCTCCCTCACCCTCTGTTTCCTCACTCTTCGCTCTCCTTCTCTCTCCCTCACCCTCTGTTTCCTCACTCTTCGCTCTCCTTCTCTCTCCCTCACCCTCTGTTTCCTCACTCTTCCCTCTCCTTCTCTCTCCCTCACCCTCTGTTTCCTCACTCTTCCCTCTCCTTCTCTCTACCTCACCCTCTGTTTCCTCACTCTTCCCTCTCCTTCTCTCTCCCTCACCCTCTGTTTCCTCACTCTTCCCTCTCCTTCTCTCTCCCTCATCCTCTGTTTCCTCACTCTTCCCTCTCCATCTCTCCCTCACCTAACAAATCGTGAGTAGATCCATGATCCATCAATGAACAAAGGAAGTGCTTGCCGAGATTTAACGCAAGACAATTGCATGAGGAAAGCAACTGAGCAGAATGTTGTAAAGATAAGGGGTGAAAATATAAATAAAAATTTGTTCAAGAGTATTCAAGAGAACATTGGCCACTATTTCGAAAACTTTAATGAGTTCAAGCCAAAATTATCAGGAACGCAAGATTAAGCGAGAAAGAAGAAAGCATTCTGCAACTATGTAAATAATATAGAATACTTTTATTGTTAGAAGAAGCATGAAAAAGTGAAATTTCATAAAAAAAGGAAATCTGCTCTTATTCCCATAATTTAGAGTTGAGAAAGGAGCAAGCAAAATTAGGAGAGAAAGAAGAAAGAAGGGACAAAATAGAGAGAGAGAGCCTCGAGTTTGAGCATAGAAAGAAAGAAAGAATGAAAGAAGTGGGCGTGGCTTCGCCACCGAGCACATTCCCTCCTTCTAATTACTGAGAAGCAGCTTCCGCTGCACACCCCGAGACTCGAGAGGTCTACTGTAATGACCAGAAGGGGCAGCTGAAGGGTAAGGAGGGAGAAAAAGAGAAGGGATGGGGGTAAGAAAAGAGAGAGATGGAGGGAGAGAGAGAGAGAGGGATGGAGAGACGTACGATAAGAGATAAAGAAGAATGATCAGAGTAAGACATTCGACACATTATGGATAGCGCGCAACAAATGGCAGTCACCTTAACCAGGAATCACCCTTATGAATGCAAGTGGGCATTAAAGGAAAGCGCAGAGAAGGAGAGAGAAATAGAGAGAGTAACAGAGAGAGGGAAAGGGGACAAAAAGGTAGAAGAATAGGAAAAGTGAGAAGAGGAGATAGAAATGAGTAAACATTTCCATTGCACCTCCTCGTCTGTTTCCCCTCGAAGAGATGAATGAATGAGAGACGGTGTGAGCTGTGGATCATTGTTCAAACAAATCAATTAAAGGCATGTTTCGAGGACGTCTGAGGGCGCAGAGAAGAATAGAGAGAGAATGAAGAGAGAGGGGAGTGACAGCGAAAGAGATTGAGAATATGGAGAGAGGAAGCAGCAGAGAGAAAGAGAGAAAGAAAGAGGGAAGAGAGAGAAAAAGAGAAAGGATCTACAGAACGACGTTGCGACCGAATAATTATACTTTCGACCAGACAGAAAAGGAGAGGCACGGATGTATGCAGAGGTAGTGGATCATGAAAAGAGTGTTGGAAGGGCCATGAGAAGAGTCAGGAGGTGAAACAGGGAAAGAGAGAAAGTGTAAGAGGAGAGAGAGAGAAAGAGAGAAAAGAGAGAAAGCGAGAGAATGGAGAGAAACCTTGCTGTTAGTCGACTGCAGGGCGGCATTGCCTGCCAAGTCGGTCATCCCCGTCCTGTTTTCTCTCTTCTCGAGATCCTGATAATAGCGACATATGTATGTGCATTAATCTAGTATCATCAAATACGGATGAAGGGATAAAGCACGCATGTCCGTTTGATAAGAGCACCAGAACATTTCAACTGCTTATACTTTTCATTCATGTTCAAAAGACTTCTCGAATATGGAGGCGGAAAGAGAATTGAATGAGAGATTGGAAATGAGGGAGAGAGGGCACCGATGGAAATATATAGAATCAAGCTTAGAGAGAATACAGAGAGAATGAGAAATTGAGAAAGCGAGAGAGAAAGAAAGAGGGAGAGAGGGAGAGAGATTGAGAGGGTGAAAGAAAGAGGAAACGGAGCAGCGGCAAGCCCCAATTCATGCTTCATCTATTAGCGACTGGAGCGAGCGAAGCGACTCGAGACTGGCGAGGCGTAGTACCAATGGCCATTCTCACCTTCGAAGCCGACAGCCAACTACGGAAATTGGGCTGCGCTTTTAGAGAGAGAGAGAGAGAGAGAGAGAGAGAGAGACAGACAGACAGACAGAGTGAGTGGGGAGAGAGGTGAGAGCGAGAAAGAGAGGAGAAAGAAGGAGAAGAGCGGCTTCGATTATTAGAGGATTGCGCTGTGCTTGAGGTGTGAAGGGTGGCAGAGAGCACAGGAAAGAATGAGAGAAAAGCAAAATGAATGAATTGCCAGACTCGCACACACTTGTGGCCCCTCTACTGACATTGAATCGTATACCATTCATTCCGATTCGGCCAATCAAATGAGATGATGAAGACAGAGAGAGAGAGAGAGACAGAGAGAGAGAGAGAGAGAGAGATAGGGTAGAGAGAGAGAGAGATAGGGTAGAGAGAGGGAGAGAGAGAGGGGAGAAACAGCAGAGAGGGCAGAGAGAGAAAGACAGTGCAGACATGAGAGAGATCGTAAAGAGCTCATGGATTAGACAGGCGCTGCGAGAGGCAGCGCAGATATAACAATCTGCTGATGATAGAGAAGAGGAATGAGTGCATGAAAGGAATATTAAATGGTATTAGATGGTTGAGTTAACATGAGAGAGGAAGGAAAAAGAAAAGGTAAGAGAACATGAGGGAAGGGAAGAGGGGAATGATGCTAATGGTGGAATTCAACGCCGAATTAAAAAAAAACAGCCGAAAAGACGAACTGATTAATTAGCCAGCAGACTCTTCTCAGTGCTCTTTCTCTATATACTTATACATATTTTATCTTCTCTCTCATTTCGTGATCAGATTCTCTTCATGATTTAGGCCTTCTGCCAAAGTCAAAAGGAAGCGGAGCCACTCTCTGGTAAGCTCACTTTATCTGAAACTGCTTATTTAGGTGTTAGTGGAAGGTGGAGGAAATGAAGAATAGAAGATTGCCCGAGGCGTGGTCGAAAAAGGAAAGAGGAGGAGTTTGACGTGATGAGAAGAGGAAGAGAGAGAGAGAGAGAGAGAGAGAGGTAAGGGAGAGAGAAAAAGGGAATGAGAGACGAAAAGAGGGGGAACGAGAATGGGAAAAGAGAAAAGAATAATGGCAGATGAGGGAGCGAGCCTCCCCTCTCGTCCTTTCTGCATTCCATGACCTCATTTGTTGATTGAATGATTCAGCTAGAGTATTAAAATGAGAGATGTGTGAGGAGTGATTGTGAGAGGATGGAAGGGCCTTGCAGACCACGACGAAAGGGATTCGGAGAGGGAGAGAGAGAAAGAGAGAGAGAGAGAGAGAGAGAGAGAGAGAGAGAGAGAAAGGAATAGAGAGAGATGGATGAGGGAGAAAGGAATGGAGAGAGGTGGACGAGAGAGAGAGAGAGAGAGAGAGAGAGAGAGAGAGGAATAGAGAGAGATGGATGAGAGAGACAGGAATGGAGAGAGGTGGACGAGAGAGAGATAGAGAGAGAGAGAGAGTAATTGAGAAACATGGAAGAGTGAGAAAGTGAAGATAGGTTGCGATAGGCACTGAAGAGAGCGAAATCATAAGTTAAGTAAAGAGGGACAGAGGTAGTGAGGGAGGGAAAAGAAAGGTGAGAGGGCGTTTGAGCCAATAAATCTGACTCTTCCATAGAATACTGGGCCTCTCACTCTCACACTTTCATCATTCATTTTCATTGCGACAACGAGACTTCACAACGATAGCATGAAGACATTTAGGGACGCAATCAGAGGGAGAAAGGGAACATAAGGCAGTTAGAGAAGAATATTCATGAATTAGAGAAGAGAAAGTAAGTGAAAAGTTACTCTTTCTAAGGGAAAGACATAAGCAGTCCAGTTGTGAATGGAGACAGGGAGGAGGAGAGCTGAGGTCGTCGAAGAGACAAAGTAGATTCCACAAAAGAATTAAAGAGATGCGAGCTTAGCCGACTTAGAGGTGACGAGGCCGCGAGTGGATTGTTGAGATACTCCACGCTGAGTTATAGATATGACCGACTCGGGGAATTCCTCAAAAAGTGTACGTGAGTAGAGGATAGAGAGAGGTAGAGAAGAGAGGGAGGAATTCCAGACAATGAGAGCGGGAGAGGAGTGAAGACAGGAGAAAGAGAGAGAAGATGAGAGTGTGAGAAGAGAGGGTAAAGAGCGAGGTAGTGACATATATGGAAACTGAGGACTGGGAGAGAAAGTAGACATAATAGGCTGTGAGGAAAAGTACGCTTGGAGCATTCTTTCACTTATTCCTATCTCTCAATGGTCTGCCTCTTTCTCACTCACTCTCTCCCTCTTCTCTCTATCTCTCTCCCTCACTCACTCATTCATTATTCTCTCCCTCCCTCTTCTCTCTCTTTCTCTCTCTCTCTCTTTCTCTGTGTCGACTTCGGCCGTTCACACAATGAATGACGGAATTAGACAGATGATGCACGCCACATGCGGCGGCTCACCCTTCACAATCCTCATCAACAAAAGCTACAGTAATCAACAGAAACTCACTGATCTAGGAGAAGGGCAGAGAGGGGAAGAGAGGAGATAGGACGTAAGAGGAAGGGATAGAGAGAGCGAATGAGAGAGGGAGACAGAGAGAGAGAGAGAGAGAGACAAGGAGAAAGAGAGGGAGAGGGAAGGAACGTGAAATAATAAAAAAAGAACCATACCACCTTGACAAGTTAGCACAGAAGCAAAAGCCAACAAATTATAAAAGTTTCAGGTTTTGTAAGTTGAGATAGTTGATCATCATTACCTCGAAGAAAACGCTGAGAAAGAAAATAAAGGGATATGGGAAAATAGATGTGAGAGAGAGAGCGAGATAGAAAGAGAGAGAGAGAGAGCGAGAGAGAAACAGAAGGAGAGAAAGAGCGCGCGAGAGAGAGAGAGAAGGAAGGAGTGCGGTGACGACCAGTGAAAGAGTTGGAGGAAAAGGGGTGGAAGAGAATAAATGAAGCTGACTGAAAGGGACGGTTGCGAATTGATTGACGGCGTCGACAAAGGTAGAAATGAAGCTGAGAAGACGTGGAGGAGCTGGTGAGAATCACGAGAAGATTCGGAGGAAAAGAGACGATCGCAGCCAAGGCAAGAAAAGGAGATTCGACTGAAGAAGAAGAAGAGAAAGGGGAGAGAGAGGGATCGACGGGGACTTACGATTCAACGGACGACAGCAGAAGACGAGACACCGCTGATTCTGCTGTTTTGTGCACCTAAATCATATCAAAGATATTCCAATCGCATATTCAGACAGATATGTACATGCAAAAGCCGCATGAGACCTTTTCTAGCAATGATTAAAAATAAATATTTAATTTAAAATCAGTCTACGAAATCGTATTGGATGCCTACTGCTGACCTGAACTAGATGGACGGCAAGGGAAGAGGGCTGAGAAGGCGAATCGCAGAGGGGGCAACACACTACTTCTTCGCCGCAATCGCCCTCCTCCTCTGCACAATTAATAATTAAACTATGATAAATACAGAAAAAATAATCCCAGAGAGCAAACCCAAGAGTGTTGTATTAATATAATTAAATATAAAAAGTCCGTCAGCAGGTGTGGACACAAGTCTGCAATTTTGCATTTAACTCTAATAGGATTTTTATTGCTTCACTCTCGAATTTATTCCTTTACTCACAAATTCATTTCGGCTCGTCTAACGGAATCTGTGACAATCTTCAAAGAGACTTCACGCCTCGCACGGAAAAGATGAAAGGGATCTTCCGGGCGGCGGAGATGAAAGAAACACCAAGGAGGTCTTAATTGGACACGCCAACACAACTGATATGAGGAGGTAGAGAGAGCGAGAGAGAGAGAGAGGGAGAGAAAGAGAGACTGATGGTGAGAGAGTGACAGAAGTGGGGAGTGCAAATAGCATGAGAGTGTTCTCGTGCGTCTGCACTCATGATCGAGGGAAGAACCTTCTCTTCTAAATGGCAGTCTTGAGAGGCTGAGTTGGTTTTCCTCATCAACTTGTATGCACTCCAAAAACCATTCAAATTCTGTCTTATTTCCACCATTTCGCACTCTCTAAGTTCTTCTCATTTCTCAACTAGCCCTCTTTTTCTCTGTCTACCTCTCTTTCATTATCTCTCTTACTTTCTCTCTCGCTCTCTTTCTCTCTCGCTATTTATCCCTCTCTCTCTCTGCCTCTCTCCCTCTTCTATCGGTCTCACAAGAGTGCCGGTGCTCCACATCGGCATACAGCCCGTAATTAGGGCTGACTGGGGCTGGCGGGAGAGAGACCAACGAACTGGTTACTAGCTGATGACAGTCGGGAGAGAGAACACGGCGATTGGAGAGAATGCAGGGTGTTAGAGAGTCAAGGTTACTCTGAGCTGCCTGCCATCGCTATGCCTTCTCTACTCATAATTGACCGGTAGATGAAAATGTGAACGAGAGAGAAAGAGAGAAGAGAAAGAGAAAGACAGAATTAAAGACATAGAGAAGTAATAAACGTGGTGCGGTGGCAGTCGGTCTTGTTTTAGTGGGAAGTCCTCATTCATTCAATCTCTCTCGTTTACTTTGCGTGCAACAAGTGGAAAGAGAAACAAAGAGAGAGAAGCATATTGGAAGAGAGACAGATAAAGAGAGAGAGAGAGAGAGTGACAGAGATGGAGAGATGTGGCGTGAGCCGATACATTGGAGATGGATGAAGAATCGGATCATGAATCGATTGTATGGAAAGAGGAACTGATGAGAACAGAGCGAGGATATGAAGGGAAGACAAGGAGAAGCTGGAGAAGAAACACGGGGAGCCATATCTGATGGTTGCGGAGGATGTTAAGAAAATGAAATGATTGGACTGGTGGTGCATTGCAAGAGTCATGGAAAATGAGCAGAAGAGAAACAGAGAACGAGAGAGTGTGAGAGAGAGGCAGATAGAGAGTTACAGAGAGAGAGAAAAGACAAAAAAGGAATAGGGTGAGTAGAAAGCATGGAGACAAAGAAGAGGAAGAGTGAGAAAGTAGGAGCAGAATGCGAGATTGTGCCCAGGAGATTTGCTGATGTGTCTGAGGGTCTCGATGGCTAAGTCGCTTATCGTGTGGATGGAAGACAGAAAGAGCATTGTATACCAGGAGACGCAGACAGTGAAAGGGGATGAAGAGGCCGACTCAGCAAAGAAAGAGAGATAAGAAAGGCAAAGTGAGAAACTATCACTCGAAACATGTAGAGAGGCGTCAAATTTGTCAGCCAGCAACAAATGTAAAATTAAGAAGGAAAGAAGACGAAGAACTTGGCGACTGGGTAATAAGAAGGGCTTTTCATTGGCAAGTGAGCGCTTGCTTTGCTTTCATTCTACTTCAAGACTGGCAATGTCAATGACTAGTAATGCTGGCCGCTGTGATTGGACCATGATAGAGACAGAGAAGGACGGAACGGTTAGAGAGAGAGAGTTAGAATGAGAGACATGGGGAGAGAGAGAGAAATCGGGCAGATAGACTAATGTGTGTCTTGACTTGTTCAAGCCAATGCAATGCCGATTGAGAGAGAAAGACAGAGGGATGAAGAGAGAGTGAGAGAGTGACAGAGAAGTGGAAAAGCATGCAAGGAAAGAGAAGACACATGAACAAAGGAGAGTGCAGAGCAGCAAAGAGTATCGCAATGAGAATGCTAATTGCGGGAGGGGCGACCAGATTTGGACAGGCACAGCCATTCGGGCTCCCCCCTCCAACTACACCGGCAGACAAGTGGGCGCTGGGCTTCGTAGCCGATCTATGAGGTAGAGAGGGATAGAAGGTGAGAGAGAAAGAGAGATAAGGGTCTGAGGTAGAGAGGGAGAGAGGGTGAGAGAGACAGAGAGATAACAGTCTGAGGTAGAGAGGGAGAGAGGGTGAGAGAGAAAGAGAGATAAGGGTCTGAGGTAGAGAGGGAGAGAGGGTGAGAGAGACAGAGAGATAAGAGTCTGAGGTAGAGAGGGAGAGAGGGTGAGAGAGACAGAGAGATAAAAGTCTGAGGTAGAGAGGGAGAGAGGGTGAGAGAGAAAGAGAGATAAGAGTTTGAACATGAGAAGGGATCGAACGGACCTTTACTTTTGAGAAAACAGTCGAAAGATTCTGAAAAGGGTCAAAAGTGTTCAATTAAAACGAAGATTGTCAAAAGATGAGCGAAATGAAGAATACTACCTATGGTAACATCTTCTCACAAGCACTACAATAGAGAGAGAGAGAGAGAGAGAGAGAGAGAGAAAGAGAGAGAGAATGAGTGAGGGAAAGAAAGAATGAAAGAGAGAGAGAGTGACTGAGAGAGAACGGGAGAGTGAGAGACAATCATTCTTCTGTCTCCCCTAAAATTCTTATGTTGTCTCACTCTTACCTTACTCAATACTCCTGCATGTTCCTCCCATGTCCCACTGTTTGTCACCCTTTCTCTCCCTTTTACTCTCCTTCTCTCATGTATCCCGTTTGCTCTCCTTCTCTCTTCTCCCTCCCTCTCACACTTTTCTCTCTTCAATCTTCCTTTCACTCTCTTTCTCTTTTCTCTCCTCCTTTAATAGTACATCTCAATCTTTGTCATTGTCTCGATATCGCTCTTCATATTTCTGTTCCTTTCTTCAGTCTCCGATTGTTGTTTGCATAAGCGCAGGAGTGGGGAAGAGTGGAAGAGTGCGCGCGAAGCTGGAGGGAGTTCAGTTATCTCTCTCCTTTCCCTCTCTCTTTCTCTCTCTCTCTCTCTGGATCCACCCTCCCTTCTCTCTCTCTCTCTCTCTCTCTCCCTCTTCATCCACACTCCCTTCCCTTTCACCTTTCTCGCCGTCCACACGCGCCCAGCCGCGGCTTCCTCTTCTTCTCTTCCTTTCAACACTTCTGACTACTGTCCCTCCAAGGGGCGGTCGCTCCGTTACCATTCTAATATTCTTTCTCTCGCCTCCAATATTCATTTCTAAATTGTCAAATTAAATTCATCATGAGAATGAGAACATTTTTAATACTTACTAAAAACAATGTTTCATTTAAATATGGGAAAGGCATGCAGGAAAATAACTGAAGAAAGCAAATATATGTGTGAATGAGAGGGAAAAGTTGGGAGAAGAAGATCGGATGGGGACTTGAGTGCGGAGAGTGAGAGGCCTTTCTTCTCATTCACATTCTTCGCCTTCTTTCAACCGATTCATCATTTCGGCCTTTGAGACTTCCCTCTCCTAATTTGTCCAGCCCGGCCTGCCAGCATGAAGCTGAAGCTTCGATTCTTGGCGGATCGAGAGGGATAAAAAGAAGGAGAGAGTGTGAGAGAGTGGGTAACAAAGAGAGAGACACACAGAGAAAGAGACAGACTGAAAGAAAGAAAGAAGAGGGTGAGACTGCGGCGTTAGATGTGACGCCAAGCATTTGCGGGCAACGATGCTAAATGACCAAATGGGTGCGAGAAGCAGATTCCTCCATCTCTCACTCCCTGTCTCTCTTTCTTGCCTTCTCTCTCTCTCTCTTGTCTAGATGTATTCTACCTCATTCTCTACATATCTCTAACTCCAAAACTTCCATTCTCTCCTACTTGGCCTTGCTTCCAGCTTACAGAGAAACAAAAATAAAGTTTTTTTTAAGTTGCGAATAAAAGAAACCTGTGGATGGCAGCCAGGTGGATGGAGAATGCGCCGGAAGATGAGCTGAATTATATTTACAATGGCTCAAATTTAGAATCAGTTAACTCCAGCAACCTGAAGCATTAAATAGAACGATTACCAGTAGCATGTTGTCTCGATGCAGTCTTGAAGGAGCAGAGAGAGCAACTCAGCAAGGCTCCCCTCGTCCCTCCCCATCCCTCTGCTTCTCTCTCCTCTCCTCCATCCACCCTCTGTCTCGTATCTTCTGTGTACTCTCTCCTGCCTCCTACACTTCCACAGTCTCTGGCGTGATCACGGAGAGACTCAACCCTGGCAGAATCATGATTAACAGCTGTTTTAGTCGCTTCAAATAAAATAAATAGATTATAACATCCTTGAAATGAAAAAAATATAGAACTGACGAGGAAAATAGACGCTGGCAACGTCTGCAGAAGACTTGGACGTTGCTCTTAGGAAGCCGGAGCCGGAAGTGGAAGGGAGAGAAGGAAGATTCTGACTCGCCCGGCCCGAGCCCTTCTCGCACGTGGTTCACCTCAATAACTCTTTTTATCTAACCATTCTGCTCATCAATCTCTTCTTTACCCTTCTAATTCTCAACCACCGTTCAACGAGCAAAGTGGCACAAGCAATTTTCATTCTTTCTTACCTTCCGCTCCTTGCCCTAGGATTATGTGGTGGGCGGAGCATAATTGGCTAGGCTGCTCTTCCGGCAGAAAGCGGGAGGTGTTGAGGTAGAATGAGGGAGGGAGAAGCAGAAGCCAAGGAGGAAGCTTGTCTCCAAGCAGTAACAACTGTCTATCATTTTCTCCACCAATCAGCAAGGAGGGAAAGAAGGAGCAGGGCACAGGGGGACGGTGGAAACTAGGGGTAACTTGTCTTTTGAAGGTTATTTAAACTTTAACCTTCAATTTAAAATCATTATATTACTCTCCATTCGAAATAAAAACTATTACGGTACATGGCGAGAAATAGATTGAGCTTGACAAAGAGTGAAGAGCGAGAGAGAGAGTGAGAGATAGAGAGAGAGAAGAGAATGAAAGAGAAAGAGAGAAAGAGAAAGAGAGACCGAGAAGTGAGACGTGACGCCAAGGGCAAGAAGAGTTGAATTGATCCCACGGACAGTCACCTCTTGCTGATGAACGATAATTATGAGCTTAGTCATGATGAGAGGGAGAAGCAGAAGATTGTGATGAGAAAGTGAGAAGAAGTGAGAGAGAAGGAAAGAAAGAGAGAGGAAAGAGAAGCGATGGGCTTCTCATAATGGGCAGACGACATTCTTCTCTCTCGTAAATGCGAGCTGGAAGATTCTTACTCATGAGAAGAAGATGGATGGTGTTGCATGGGAAAGAGAAACAAAAGCAGGAAAGGATGGAACACAATCATTCTTTTAGCTTCAATTACTTTATCTCATCACTCGATTGAGAGTTGCTCTGCCATTTCAACCCATTTCACAGCTCAAGTTCTGCTAACTTACATATCTCTCTTTACTTTATGTCTCTTATCTCTGATCTCTAATCTCCTTCACCACGATACGGTCCTTCTCTCTTTCTCTTACCCTCTACCTCCTCCTCACCCATGCCATCCAAACAATATTGATGTACAAAGAAATCTCCAAGTCCTTTGGACACTCAAATTGTCTTCATTCTTTTCCTTTTACTGTCTCTCTACACTCTATTCATGATATCTCTCTCTTTCATTTCACTCTCTCGCTCTCTTCTCTCACTTCTGTGTTGGCACTTCAAATCAACGGAACAAGACGATGACAAACAGTTTGTGTTGAGCGGGTGCAAAGTGGACAGAAGAGAACAAGTGAGGAGATAAGAGGGACATATAGAGAGAGAGAACGAGAAAGAGAGAAACAGAAAGGGAGAAAGTGAGGGAGAGAAAGAGAGAAAGAGAGGGAGAGAAAGTGAGAAAGGGAGGGAGAGAAAGGTGGAGCTTGAGCGAGAAGGGAAGAGGATTGAGTGAAGCGGTGTCTTCCTTCTTAACTGGCGCGTCCTTTATGGAGTGTGTGCTCATCTGACCAGCCTGTCACCCTTTGCCCCTTTTGTCTCTCCCTCCTACCGTATCCCGAGAGAACTCAATGCATAGAAGAATAGGAAAGATGTCGCATTGCTTCTTAAGAAAGAATAAGCAGGAACGAAGTCGCTTTTGCGGTGTATAATCAGTTTGGTGCGCCCCTTCGTTCCGACTCTCTCTCTCTCTCTCGTTCTCCCTCTCTCTCGTTCTCCCTCTCTCTTTCTCTCTCTCTCTCTCTCTCTCTCTCTCTCTCTCTCTCTCTCTTTCTTCTCCCCTCCCTCTCACAAACTTGATTAACTGACAAGTTGAATGCGTTGGAGATGCTTATCAGTTCGAGTGTGAAGTTGGAAGTTAGCCTTGAGGGTGGTTGTGTATGGACAGAGGAGGCAGCGGAAGACGCCGTCAATGCAAGAGATGTCCCCAGCAATTGCCTCAGACCGATCCTCAACTCCGTTTCATTTTCATGTTTGCCATCTCCACCTTTGCATTCATTTCTTGTTCAACTCATTATTCTCAAAAGGTCTTCTGAGGCATTCCAGGAGGAACTACGCTGTACACAATCTCTCCAATCACAAATGCCTGAACTTTACCCCCAACACTGCATTCTAAAAATGTCCATAGCTCTCTCTCTCTCTCTCTCTCTCTCTCTCTCTCGCTCTCTCTTTCTTTCTTTCTCTCTTTCTCTCTCTCTCTCTCGCACACCTCTCTTCATTTCAATCTCTCTCTCTCTCTCTCTCTCTCTCTCTCTCTCTCTTTCTCTCTATCTCTCTCTCTCTTTTACTTTCTCTCTCCATCTCTTTCTCTCTTTGTCGGTGTCTTTCCCTTTTTCTTTCTCATTCTCGCTATCTCCCTCATCGGGTTTGAGTAGCTAGTCTCTTCACCTCCTGCGTAGCCATCTACATACATACATACATACATGTATATCATCTACATACATATGTACTTATGCCTCTCAGTTTTCTTCTAATTTCTATCTCTCATTTATCCTTCCTTCACCCATTTCTCGCCCACTTCCTTCATCTCTCTCTCTCTCGCTCTCGCTCTCTCTCTCCCTATCTCTCCCACCTCTCCCACTACCTCTCTCTCTCCATCTCTCCCCTCCTCACCCACGTCTCTCTCTCTCTCCATCTCCCCCCACCTCCCCACGTCTCTCTCTCTCTCTCGGTATCTCTCCCTATCTCTCCCACCTCTCCCACTCCCTCTCTCTCCATCTCTCAACACCTCACCCACGTCTCTGTCTCTTTCCATCTCTCCCTATCTCTCCCACTCTCCCTCTCTCTTTCCCTTTTCCTTCGTCATAAATCAAATCTGAGCGAGGCTCCTTCTTGTCATTACTCAAGCTCTGAGCAGTGGCCACCTCTTGTATAACTGCAAAATTGGAGAGAACTGCCTTCGCTTCACTCATTTTACTCCTCAAAGCGAAAGTGGGAGAGAGAAAGTGATAGAGAGGGGATAATGCAAAGGATACAAGAGGGAGAGAAAGAGAGGGAGAGAAAGAGAAAGGACATAGAAAGGGAGAAAGAGAGATATAGAGCGAGAGAAGGAGAGTGAAAGAGATAGAGAGAGGGAGACAAAGAGAGATGGAAGGAAGCAAAGAAAGAAAGAGTCTAGAACCTTTTCGATGTGGGAGATAATGTCATGGACGGAGTCGGTTGAGAAGAAGCCGCAGACGAGGCAAAGGAGAAGACGATCCGCTACTGCTCTGCTCTCTTCCGCAGAGGAAGAGGTTACTGAGGCTGAGAAAGAATTAAGAGAGAAAGACAGAGAATGAAGGAGAGAATGAGAGAGAGAGAATGAGGGAGAGAATGAGAGAGAGAAGGTGAATGGGAGGATGGAGAGACCAACCGAGTGTACTCGGTAGTTCATGGATGGCATGCAGGTGCTTATCAGACTGCATGTGAATGGAGAGGTTCCCTTTGGTTGTCGTACTGTATTTGCACACCTTCAAATGATCAGTATTTCAGTGTGAAGTGTGATGAGTAAAATAGGATACCTCGCATCGGTATGGCTTGTATCCACAGGAATAGGCCTCCCCCCGGGAGAGTCGCGGATGCGTCTTCCCTTCTGCGCAGAACGAACAAACAACCTGAATTAGAAAATACTTTTTTACTACTAATAATGACAAAGCAACCATAACATAAAGAAATATATGCGAAATAAAGAGTGAATTTCTTTTTTAAAAAGACGATATAAAGAAGACCGGAAGTGAAGTCACTCGCCTCAGATTCCGAGTGCTTCTCCTTCATGTGAATCTCCAGTGTCTCTTGATATTTGTAATGCCAATTGCACTTCGGGCACTTCAAGGTCTTGCAAGAATTGCGCAGCGCAGGGACTCCCCCCAATTCAGCCAGAGACATCGACGGCTCTTCTCAACATACACACATACACAACTACTTATTCCGTTACTGGATTCTAAATACATCGACTGTCCTACGTACCTCGACAGATCTTTAAAACCATTGAATCCTTGAAAAGGGAGAGAAAAGAGAGAGAGACATACATACATACAGACACAGAGAGAAAGGCAGATAGAAAGAGAAAGAGAAAGCGATAGAGCTAGAGAGAGTGAAAGAGAGAGAGAGAGAGAGAGAGAGGCGGAGATAGATGGAGAAAGAGAGAGAAAAAAAGAGAAAGAAAGAAAGAAATAAATAAAGAGGAAAGTTAAAGAGATATAGAGAGAAAGGCGAGAGAGAGAAAGAAAAAAAAAGAGAAA
>CALZFC010000066.1:785000-917500 GCA_945643635.1 Allodiplogaster sudhausi
AGAAAGAGAGAGAGAGAGAGAGAGAGAGAAAGACAGAGAGAGAGAGAGAGAGAAAGGGAGAGAGAGAGAAAGGGAGAGAGAGAGAAAGAGAGAGAGAGAAAGAGAGAGAGAAAAGAGAGAGGGAAAGAGAGAGAAAGAGAGAGAGAGAAAGAGAGAGATAGAGAGAGAAAGAGAAAGAGAGATAGAGAAGGATCCGAACAAACTCAGAGTACGGAGAAAGAGAGCGATAAGGAAGAGCGAGAGAAAGGAATAGCAGAGGCTTTCTTGATTGAGTTACGGGCAAAGCGAGGAGAAGAACTTTCAGTGTGAAATGACTGCAGATAAGTGAAGAAAATGAGCAGAGGTTGTTTATGTGAGAAAAATAAAAATGTAAATAAATGCAGAAATGAAGAAAATAGGAGATGTTTTATTTAAAAAAAAGGAAAGGAAAATAAGTCGATGATGTGGATTGAGAAAATATATTGCCAGATTAACAGAATCGAGGGCTAACTCAATAGATTTTAGCCAATCACTTTGGATAAGATTACATTTCAGCGCTAATGAAGTAAAAACATATGTCGGCGTAGGAATTGCAAAATGAGAGTCTACAATCTTTCCAAAATGCATTGAAATAAAGAATGTGCTTGACAGCCAAAGAATAACACGAGATCCTTTCAACAATACTCTTAAATCCATGGGCACCTTCGAGACAATGACTTTCCTAAAATCTCTCTTTTTCAATGCAAGGCTAAAAGCAATTAATTATTCCAGCTGTTCATGGACGGAATTCCATTCGAATTAGAATGTACAGTTGAAAAGAATAGAAAACACGGATACATTTCTTTTAATTTAAATTGATATTGAAAGTTTACGCGCCTTGCAAATGAGTGAATTGTGAGCAAATGATGAAGAATGAAGAAGAAGAAGAAAGGCAGAGAAAGCAGAGAGACGCACAAATTAATGAGAGAATGAAAGAAAGAGAGTAGAGGATTGAAAAAGAGAATTAAAGAGAGAGAGGGGGAAAGCAGAGAATGAGGGGCAGAGTAGCATAGAGAGAGAGAGAGAGAGAGAGAGAGAGAGAGAGATAGAGAGAGATTGGAAATAGAAAGAGGCAGAAATGAGCGGTACGCCGCAGTTGCCTCTTCTTTCTTCGCTCCAATTCCATGCAATTAGCAAAACGGCTAATGAAGCAAATGAGCGAGCGTCGACTGAATGATAGAGAGAGAAAGAAAAGGAGGGAAAGAGTGAGGGAGTGAAAGTGAGAGATAAAGAGAGTGAGAGAGAGAGAGCGCGAGAGTGAGAGAGCGAGAGAGCGAGTGAGTGAGCGAGTGGAAGTAGGTTGAGAGAGACATGGGTGAGAGAGAGATAGAGGAAGATAGAAATGGAGGGTATAGACCGAAATGGAAATGTGTAGATGTGCAGATGATAGAGAAGCGGCAGCGACTGTCGATGCTGGAGTATTCATTTGCCCACATGATATCTTCTTCCAAGAAGGCATACAGGTAGAAGACTCCCTAAGGAAAGAGTGTGAGAGGAACAGAGAGAGAAAGAAAAAAGGGAGGGAGAGAAAGGGAGGAGATAAAGGGAGAGAGAGAAAGGGAGAGAGGGAGTGGGGGAGACAGAGAGAGAGAGAGAGAGAGAGAGAGAGAGAGAGAGAGAATGAGGGTAAAATAGCAGGAGCGGAAAGGGCTGCCAGGCATCTAAGAAAGACAAACTGAGAAATGGGCCGTGCCCTTGCATAACTGATTCTTCACAAATAATGGGTGAGAAAGCGAAGCTCACCCCAATCGCCTGCCATTCATATACTCTTCTCGCTCTCTCTCCCTCCCTCTCTCTCTCTCTCTCTCCCTCTCCCGCTCTATCTCATAGTGTCAACGCACATTTCTCAATTAATTTGCGCCATATTCCAGAGAATTTAAATAATTCCTTGTATTCAAAGAAGAAGAAAATAAATAAATAAAGAAAAGAATTGAGTAAGAATTTAATATTGCATGACCAGTAATGGCCATTCTCCTAAATGCCGCCCGCAACGATGGAGAATTTTGCTTCATCTTTATTCTCTCCGCGTCTTTTTTGTACTGAGAATCTCTTAGAGTAACCTACTTCTCCCCTTCTATCTATCTATCTATAGTTCTAATCCCTCCATACTTCTTCCCTATCTCTCTCTCTCTCTCTCTCTCTCTCTCTCTCTCTCGTTAAACATGGCCCCGCAGGCTGCATGCTGGCAGTTAACAACTTCCTCAACTTACTCTTAATTACCTGTCATTGTGCCTGGCAGAGACTGAGAGTGAGTGCAAACGGACTACGGCACTCTCTCGTCTCATTTCTTTCCTGGTCTTTTCCTCTTTCTCTCTCTCTCACTCTCACTCTCTCTTTCTCTCACTTCTTCTCTCTCTCTCTTCCTCTTACTCTCATTCCTTCTTCGGCCATTCCTCCTTGGCTGCTGTCCGAATAATTGCCTAATACTCTCTAATTATCTCTCTCCCTTTCTGCGTGCTCCTTCGCTCGTGATGCCTTCTCCGTGTCTTTCTTTCTCTTTCTCCCACTTCCCCTCTCGCTCGCTTACCCTCCTCTCTCTCTCTCCTCTCTCTCTCTCTCCTCTCTCTCCTCTATCTCCTCTATCTCACTCTCTCCTCTCTCTCCCTTTCAGTCTCCATCTCTGTTTCAATCGCTCTCCTTCTTGGTCATTTCCTCTGAACTTACAAGTATGTAGAGGTATGCAGGAAAAGTAATGAAAAGCTGAAAGCGGTAAACGGCGCATGATTGAAATGATAATGTGCATAATTACTTCATGTAAAATTCCAGCCTGTTAGGGTCAAAAAAGCGGTGCGAGATGTAAATCTCCTTTGAAGCGAAAAAGGAGATGGATAAAAGTAGAAGACTGAGAGAAGATAAAGCGATAGAGAAAGAGTTAAAGAACCCAAAAAAGCGGAAAAGGACAATTCAGAAGCACGTGACGAAATAGTCGAAAATAAATTAATTTAAAAAAAATAATACAATCGCACAGTTAGTTTTTTCAACAAATTGTCTTAAATATATAACAGACGACATACATATCAGACCTCTATCTATCATTCACTTCCCTTCTTTCACACTCTTTCTTACTATCTCTCTCTTTCACTCACTCTCCTTCTCTGGCCTCAATTCTTTTTCCTCTTCTCATATCTTATTCTCCATTTCTCTGTTTCTCCTACTTTTGGCGCTCTTTCCCCTCTTTCGTATCTTTGCCTCACTCCCGTGTTATTAATTAGTTAATACACCCGCCAACGTCCCTCCTGGTACACGAATACACACAAATATTAATTTGGAGTGACGGAGGAAAAAGAAAGAGAAAGACATAGAGAGAGAGAGAGGGATTTAGAGAGACAGAGAAAGCAAGAGAGAGCACGAGAGAGATAGATAAAGAGATATAGAAAGAAGGAGAAAGAGAGCGAGAGAGCGAGAGAGAGCGAGAGAGATAGATAGAGAGAGAGAGAGAGAGAGAGAGAGAGAGAGAGGTGGTATATAGAAAGACTCAAGCAAAGGAGATATTATGCAGACTGAAGAAGATGAAATGAGCAAATGGTCGGCGAGAAGGCAAAATAGGAAAATACTAGGCATGTATTTATGGCTGTTTTCATCTTCTTCGATTAGTTCAACTGATCGGTTTAAAATATAATTTATAAGCTTTATTGATTATGATTGACTATAAACAATTTTATTGGATAATAAGAAATGGCAAAAAAAAAATCCGTTACAAGTGATTATGTATGTATGAACTTACATCATCATTCGTGATTCTCATTATGAAATTCAACTTAAAAATTGATTGTTGAATGGCTAAATCAGTTCTGAGCTGACGATTGCCTAATAAATTATGAGTTGGAAGTCATCAGATCTAAGCACTTTCTTTGACTCCGGTTTTCTACTACACTCATATTTTCTCATCTCTACTTCCAGCCTTGCTCCTCTCCCTCCCCCTCCTTCTCTCTCTCCCACTCTTTCTCTCTCCGTCTCTCCCTTTCTTAATATTCCTCTCTTCATACCCGCGTGCCTTCATGTATATAATCACAACGGATTAATCAGGATTAATTTCAGAAGACATCCTCTCTATTATCCGCCGAATATGAGAAAGATGAATTAAGACGCAGCGATGAAATGAATGAGAGGAGTGGCATCTCAACCACTCGGCATGCTCAAGCTAAACCTCTACATTTTGCTGTGATAATCACTACCCTGGAGATCGCACTCAAAGGAGAAAGGACAACAGGTGAGATAAACAAGGGCAATTCGAGAGAAGCGATGGGGGAAGGAGGAGAGATGAGAGAGAGATCGTCACATCCTTTAAAGATGTAGATAAACAATTAAACAAGATTGAGAGAGAGCGAGAAAGAGAGAGAGAGAGAGAGAGAGAGAGAGAGAGAGAGAAAGAGAGCGGAGCGGGAGAGAGAAAGAGAGAGACAGATTGAGAGAGAGAGAGAGAGCAATAGAGAGAGAGAACGGGAGAGCGGGAAAGAGAAAGAGAGATTGCGAGAGAGCGCAAGAGAGAAAGAGAGAGAGAGAGCGAGCGCGAGAGAGAGAGAGAGAGAGAGAGAGAGAGAGAGAAAGAGAGCGGAGCGGGAGATAGAAAGAGAGAGACAGATTGAGAGAGAGAGAGCAATAGAGAGAGAGAACGGGAGAGCGGGAAAGAGAAAGAGAGATTGCGAGAGAGCGCAAGAGAGAAAGAGAGAGAGAGAGAGAGCGAGAGAGAGAGAGCGAGAGAGAGAGAGAGAGAGAGAGAGAGACAGAATGTTAGACCAATGAAAAGTGAGCGACACATGGTAGCAGGGAAAAAATAGGTAAATTTGAGCATCATCTGCCATGGCCTCACAAGACTCGGCGCCCTTCGTAGGGCGCGAATATAAAATGCAGAAATTAATAATGTCAGATTGCTCGGTAAGAGAGGGACAGAGACAAAGAGAGAGAGAGAGAGAGAGAGAGAGAGAGAGAGAGAAACACAGAGATAGAGAGGAAACAGAAAGAGAGAGGGAGACAGAGAGAGAGAAATAGAGAGAGAGAGAGAGAGAGAGAGAAAGAGAGAGAGATGAAGCAGAGTGAGAGATAGAGAAGAAACAGAAAGAGAGCGAGATAGAGACGAAACAGAGAGAGACAACAAAGGGAAGAGAGAGAAACAGAGATAGAAATATAGAGAGGGAGGGAGTGAGAGAGAGAGAGAGAGAGAGAGAGAGAGAGAGAGAGAGAGAGAAGAGAGAAGGCATGAGGAAACAGAAAGTGGAGATATTGAGGAGCAGAAGAAACATTGAGAGGATAAGAAGTTAGCGAGACAATGGGAGAGGGAGTGAGAGATGGAGACAGCGGCAGAGATGAAGCAGAATACAGAGAAAGTATACTCTCACCTTGACATGCTTGTGGCCATAATGAATGAATAGGTGACATGGTGATGTGGAAGGAATCTCACTCGACGTCCTGCACAGTCGCCCTCTTCCTTCGTCTTCCTGCACAGTCGCCCTCTTTCCTTCGTCTTCCTGCACAGTCGCCCTCTTTCCTTCGTCTTCCTGCACAGTCGCCCTCTCTCCCTCTTTCTCTCCTTCCCCTTCTCTCACTCCATCTCCCCAATTCTCACTTTCCAAATTCTTAATAGAATCAACATGTCTGTACTCTCACCATCTTTCCTAGTGCTTATTGCCATCAACTCATCAGTCTTTTACTAATTAGGACCATAAACAACAGATAACGCATTAATGCATTGATAATTAAGAAGAAATTATACTTAGGGAGTGAGACGGGTTGAAATTAGCAGAGGAATGTGAGAAGAAGCAATAAGCACAAGCTCACCCTCTACCTTCCGGTGTCTTGAAAATATACAATTAAACAAGGAGAGAGGCTTTCAGCCTCCGTCTAGGACTAGCAAAACGGCTGAGGTAAGGAATGAGTGGCAGTTTCACTCATTTCAGATCAAAATACGGAAACGATATCAATGTAAAAAGTAACAGGACGACTGAGCAATTACAAAAGATAGCAAATGTTCACTGCCTCGGTGAGAGAATTCATGCCATTTCAGTTGAATACCTCGTCAAGAGCAAATTCAAAAAAATTAAAATTAGATTTGAGATGGAAATAATAATTAAAAGAAAAGGTTTTTAAAGAATAACAAATGGAGCAGTGATTCAACGGATGACCAAATAAATGTCAAAACCGAAGGGAAGGAATGGAATTGGAAACATCGTCAGACTTGTCATCCAAGAGAAAGTGGGACAGGAACTCGCAGTAGAAGGCCTTCGCAGACAACTGCCGAAGTAAACTCTCATCCTGCACAGACAATCCTTCCACTTTCTCATTCATACCTTCTTATTTCCCTTCATTCCAAGAAACCACCCCGATTCCGTATTACTTTTCAAACTTGGCTCATTAAAACAAACTGAAATGAACCTTTCGAACGTTTTCTTCACATCCCAAGTCCACGAGGCAGTGGGTGGGAGAAAAAGAGGAAAGGTCGACGATGGACTCGCGCGTCTCAACATAAAAGAATAAAGAATTGAATGGAGAAGAAAGAAAAGGAAGACCTGCGCAGTTCCGCCGCCGGCCTGGACGAGTCTCTGTAGTCCAGTAATCTTAGTCCTCTGCTTCACATAAAAGACTGCCTTCCAACCGGCGAAGGCCCCAATCACTTCCCGTTGTCCCCCTTCAGCTGCTCGGGCCTTTATCTCCTCCAATTTCCTTCTCCATTTCCTCCCGGAAATGGCCAGTTTCTTTTGCTGATCATCTATCTCAGCCAATTTGACTTTCCGCCTGAAAAAGCATCTATCATGTTATTGAAACTAAAGTTGTATTCTTAAATTATATTATACAAATGACAGAAAAAATGGTTTAGAAGGGAACGGCCTCTGTTTGGAAACTGACCCAGCAGCCAGCTTCCCCCACTCAAAATCCTCATCCAACAGCCATCGGCCAGCCTCGCTGCTCTTCGTTATGAACGATGGATGCATCACCCATTGGCCTTGGGCCATGGCACTCAGCAGACGCTCACTCCGCATCTACAGAAGGAAGAGAGAACGAGAGAGAGAGACAGAGAGAGGAAGAAACAGAGAGAGATAGAGACAAAGAGAGAACGAGAGAGAGACAGAGAGAGAAAGAAACAGAGAGAGAGACAAAGAGCGAAAGAACGAAAAAAAAACAAGCAGTTGTGTACGAAATTGACATTACGAATGCTAACCAGCTTGCTGCACACGAGATGAGTGACTTGTGGATCGAAGCCTTGCCCGACGTAGAACTCTCCGCCAAGGGCATCAATCCTCGCCAAGAGTGCCTGGCGCTGCAGTGAAAACAACCACCATAACCTACTGCTAACTACAGTACCCTTGCTCTCTCTCTCTACTCTCTCTTATTCTCTCTTCCACGCTGACCTCCTCCTCTGGCATGGAAGTGAACGCAAAGCGATATTTCTTCAGTGCTCCGCGGCTGATCCGCCTGATCTTTTCTGTCTTGGACTGAAATGCAACAGATAAGACGATGCCAGCTGTAACTCTCTCTCTAAGGGGTAAGAAAGAGAGAAAAGAGCCTGACCCCTCCAGCGATCGGAATAACCCTCTCCGTTGACGCAAGCGGATTCCCTTAATTAAAGTAGGTATAAGTGAAAGAGGGAGAGATGCGTGGGATACCCGTAGACTTGGAAGAGCGAACAGAAGGAGGGGGAGGGGAGAAGCGGGCAGAAGGCACTGCTCCACTCCTCCTGGAACGAAGCATGGGAGGGGGAGAAGCAGCTGAAGGGGGAAGCCGAGGAGGCAGGGCGGACGGGGCTGCCTCAGCTGGAGGAGGCAGGGCGGACGGGGCTGCCTCAGCTGGAGGAGGCAGGG
This sequence comes from Allodiplogaster sudhausi, assembly GCA_945643635.1. Taxonomy (NCBI): domain Eukaryota; kingdom Metazoa; phylum Nematoda; class Chromadorea; order Rhabditida; family Diplogasteridae; genus Allodiplogaster; species Allodiplogaster sudhausi. The sequence goes on from CALZFC010000066.1 coordinate 792,812, forward strand.
CGGACGGAGCTGCCTCAGCTGGAGGAGGCAGGGCGGACGGGGCTGCCTCAGTTAAAACCACCGCCTTCTCTTCTGCCGCCTCTCTGCCCGGGCTGGCATTCACTTCCTCTAAAGGCGAATCCGAGAAGAAAGTAGAGGGAATGTCAATGGTACGTCCCAGCACACTCTCCTGAAACAATCCGTGATCCTTCCAGAACCACCTTTCTCCTCTCAAATCTTCTCTTACCTGCCACTCAACCCTCGGCCCATCATGGCTGAGAATGGTACAATTTCCTTCTCCAACAGCTGATTTTTTTCTTGGTGGTTCGTTGGGAGAGGAGGCGGCATTCATTTCAATAAATCGTTTCCGAAGTGACTTGATCGGAGGACGAGGAGGTGACAGAAATTGATTCGTGGCATCTTTTTCGCCGTTCTCGGCTCTCCTCTCCACTTCCCTCTCTCCTTCACCTGCAGATGGCATCTTAAAAGGATAAAGAGACAAGGGAATGGAAAGGAAGACTCGCCAAGGGCAGCGCAAGAGAGAGCTGCACTCATCCGCTCGTTCAGGAGCCTTCTCTTCTCAGCCACGGCTGCCGCTTTCCTCTCCACTTCAAGTCGCGACTCTATCTGAATCTATTTCAGTTGACTATGTCAATCTCACCCAATGGCTTACCTGCGATTCAGTTTCTTGGGGCTCCGATTCGTGGGAGATTTGAGTGGGCGATCGGTGAGAGTTGTGTGCAGAGTGGGAGACTTGATTCCTTCTCGCCTCCGGGGTAGTCAGCCCCAGTCTTCCGGTCTTCTCCACAGCATCCGACAACATCCGGCCAATCATGGTAGTCGACTGAACTAGTGAAAAGCGTCAGTTGACATATGTAATTAGACAGTTGCAAAGCCACGCTATCAACTCAGAAACCCCATCTGAAATTATGACTAAAGCACAAATAGTGACCAAAGTATTCGGAGAAGTATTCAGTGATTGGCATGGAGAAGACATCTCATTTACGAAGTCCATTGCACCTGAGATCAATCACTTTGGGTGACATTACTTTGCACGCTTCATATACGAAGAAAAGGAAATGACCTGATAAGAAAATACGCGGTTTCGCACTCTGACGAAGGAACTGAGAAGACGCCGGAGAATCCATTTCTCGCATTGACTCTCTTGGCCTCAGCATTCTCTCACTCTGAACAGAAAGATCAGGGCATTCTCCAGGCAAGAGATGCCTTGCCTTTTTCTGCGCGGGCTGGTGGGCAGCGACTCTCCGTTCCATCTCCATGGGATCCAGCACGACAGTGTCATCCAGAGCAGCGGCAGGTTGTCCAGTCCTCCTCTCTTCAGCTTCTTCCCATCTCCACCAGTCATCTTCGCGTCCTCCGTACAGCGAGTACGCTCTTTCCTTTACATTCTAGTTAGGGTAATAACAAACAAAAAGGACGGAGAAGATTAAAAAGAACGATGAACCTTGAACATGAATTCATGCTCGACGAGACGTCGATCCTGAATAATGGACTCGACGACCCACGAAGGGTCGACCACCTGGAATTGGGTAGTGACTTGAAGAATACAAGGGAGAATACTTACCAGGATACCAAAAGAAGAAGCTCTGGCCCACTTCGAAGAAGAAGCTCCGGCGACGACGTGCGTGGAGCGGAGTTGGGAAGACTGCAAGAAAGGGACATCGAGAAGAATCTACGGAGAAACTGGCAAAGATCCACTTGGAGATCTAGGAAATTACAACTAAGCGAGCCGTGTAAATTTCCCCCATTTCTTATCTTAACGCCAATTCGCTTCCTGAATGGATGAAGGAAAAAGAGGAAGATTAAGCGACCGTCTTGTTCCAGCATATAGTTGACTGAACGGTTGCTCCGAAGGTCTCCAACAAAGATGTCAGAGTCAACTTCTCCGATTTCGATGAGAATCCAGATACGGAGATCATCTTCAAATTATTCGTAATATTTGACTCTATTGTTCCTAATGTCTCTCTTCTTGGTTTTCTCTTGACAAGACTTACCAATTCCTGGAAGATGAGTGAGCCCCTAACAGCTGGAATGGGACGGAAAAGAGGATGCGAACTCGGCGAGTCCAGTTCTCCTCTTTCCAGGCACGACTCCTGTCATTTTATCATGCTTATTATTTCGCTTAGTTGCAAGAGAAAAAGGAAAACCGGAACAGAACTCAACAAACAAACCAGCCAATTGATGGTGACCATGTCTTGGCATCTGAACTCGATAGGAGTGAAAGGGGCTCCGAACTGGAGAAGTGAACACACCAGATACACCGCCTCCCGCTCATGCTCCCACTCCTTCACAATCTCGCCTTCAAATTCAGCAAGTCGGATCTTTTTGGTCTTTTTTTTTAACTCGGAGAAAATCTAGAATGAATAAACTAACCACTAGCCGACGTGATTAATTCGCAGATTTTCTCCTCTTGGTCAATGTTCATATTCACAACTTTGAAAGACATTCCCCGGAAAAGAGTGGACGACATAGGGGCAGAACGAGTGCTGGGAGCTTCTCCCTGGCTACGGTCACTTCCAATTCTTATTTCAGTCATTCCTCCCTCAAAACAGATCCATCTGGGCAGATAGAATATAAGAATTCTCAACAAACATTTCTTGCGGATTCTAAACGGCTGGCTGGTTGGAAGAGTTGTGAAGAAGAAGCTGCGTTGCGAGTAGTCAAAAGTCTTCGTTCATCTCTCTCATCCCAGATGTAGTCTTAATAATTTATTCACCAATGAGCATTGAGGAACAAAGTATGAAAGTTTATTTTAAAAAATAGAGGAAAAAAGGAAAGGTGAGAAAGACATATACAGAAAAAGAAGAAAAAAGAAGAAATAGGGAGAGAGATCGACAGAAATAAACTGATAGCTGAGCAGGAAGATTACCAGTGATCGGTAACATGGATCGTGCTGCTGCGCAAGCAATCAACCAGTCTGCAGAGACAACTGGAACTGAACGAGTGAGGGAGCGACTCTCTGCGCCTGCAGAGGAAGGAGGCCTTCACATCAACAATCTCAGATGAAAAAGAGGCTAAGAGGTACTAAATCAATCACTAACCGTTCATTGAAACTACCACAACATGAGTAGCATTCTCAATTCGGCTCGCGAGAGTTCCTCCAGACAAGTTGAGGAACTGTGGATATTAATAATACAATTGTTACAGTAACTCACTTCAGAAAGTGAATGATTACCTTTCTCCATTGACCCTCCATCGACTCTTCAACTCCCACCGGAAATACTCGAACACCCTGGAAAATAGTACACTTGAAAACATCGATAGAAGGAGTATGAATTACCTCAAGGAAATCCGAATCTCCGCCAAGCAAAGAGAAGTTGAATCCAGCGAGAGGATCACGAGAAATCTGGGAGGGATCATTGTGATCGGAAGCAGTGGTTGCATCCACAACGGAGAGGGAGAGGGGACGGCCATCTCTGGAGGGCCCAGCGGATTCTCTGCAAGATCCACCCCATCACTGATACAACTGCACGGAGATTGTCAGACCGTGAATTAGTTGGAGGAGAAGAGTGGAAGCTCAGGGAAACTGTCGAGTTGTTCATGTGACGATCACCACGAACACGGGCGATCATCGACAACTTTATAAGAATGAACAAATAATTCCAGAGAGGACAGAGGCTGCAAGGGAGTCATGGATCAAACCTCGAGGTCGTCTAGAGGAATTGCCTGATTCTTCGTGGGAGTACTGGATCTGCATTCATCTCTCTTTATACTTGCAGAGAAAGAAAGGACCAGACCTGACTCTGTCAGGATCGAAGTGCTTCTCCAGCTGAACATATCCCCTCTCCACGCTCTTCTCCAGCCAGCGCAGCTCCACTATCTTGATACTGCCCCACTCGCGAGCCTGGCCATCTTGTATGTTATACTCCCATAACACTAGCAAGCAGTGACCTTCTTGTACTTCTCTCCCGAGTTGTTGTTACAGATGAGATGAGTGCACGAGTCGCGTTTCATTTCCGGGCAGAAGCGACCTCCTTGAGATTCGATGAGAGTTGCCACATTCGCCCTCTCATCACGGATCAGACCAGATACGGTAATCTCCTGATTCAGAAGACATAAGAAGGCAGAAGAGGGGGGCAGACTGACCATTCCTTTGAAGAGAGGCACTCTGTATCTGTCTAGCACATCCTTCCCATTTAACTTCTCTTCGCACAACTCTTCTGAGCAACGCTTCCATGATTCTGAAAATATAGTATTCGTAACATACAGAGTGTGAGATCCATAGAACGAGGAAGAAAGAAAAGGAGAAAGAGAGGGATAGAGAGAGGAGACAGAGGGAGAGAAAGAAGTGAGATAGGGACTGAGGGGATGGGGAGAAAACTGTACCTACCAGTAATCCACTCGGGAGTCACAAGAGGGATTCCCAGTCGCATGCTGGCGATGTATTTCTCAGCGGAGTTCTCACATCTCTCCGCCACAAGCACATTGACTTGATCATGGAGATCTCCCGTGATAAGCCCACCCATCCACTGCACTTTCTCCACCAGCTTCGCCTGACAATATAGTTAAGATACTTGATTCTACTTACTTATTGTCTCTCTCCCTCTCTCTCTCTTTCTCTCTCTCTTTTTCTCTCTCTCATCGAACCCTTCTCCTCCGTTCAATGCCAGTGAAGCAGACAACGGATCCCTGGAAAGCGAGAGAGTACTGCGGCCAGTCTGCCTTAGGCAGGCTTCTCTCCTCTTTGATGCAGACACTCGTTGCAATCGGCCCAAAGATCCTTCGAAAAAGAGAAAAAAATGAACAGAGACCAGTGATGGTACAACTTAAAGCGGAATTTTCTGAGGTGGTCGAAAGCTCTGCCAGAGAAGGTGTGCAGGACATAGATGTCTTCTCGGTAGTACTGCTGCCGCTGCAACCATTCTTCCCTTTGGCTTGATAGAAAGAAGCGGAAGACAGAATTACCTCGCAGATCTCGTCTGTGGTTATCCAAGTTGGATCGACGCCTTTCTCTTTCAGAACCTGAAGTCATTTTGAGGGATCCAGCAAACCGCAGAAATAGGATAAAAAGCAGCTAGCCTTAAATATGCCAGTAAGGTACTCATCGAGATAGCCTGGACAGTCTAGTTCATTCTCAAGTACGTAGAGACCGTAGTTGGTTTCCTCACTCTCCACTTCTTCATCCTCTTCATGGCTTTCACCCCGCGGCTCCCCAAGTGAACTCTCCGTCTCTTCGTCTTCATCGATCATCCCAGCCTCACCCTTTTCTCGATTACTCATCTTCTCATTGACCTCAAATGCTTACATCTAAATTACATTGTCAGTGCCTCAGACAACAGACATCTAATGGACCAAAAGCCGACACATTTAACAATCCAAAACATCACCGTTATCCAAACGCTTTATCATCTCAGTAATGAATTACAATTGATTAGATGGAAGAAGGAGAATAAGTAGCATGGAGATGGCCGAGCCATCGAATGTGAGAGAGAGCTCCGGAGTGATCGAAGGAACAATGAGGGAAGAGCTTGTCTGCCAGGCGGTCTGAGAGAAGAGCAGAGCCTAGCTCACCCTCATGATACAACCGTCCATTGCTGCCCATCCACAGGCACGACGGCTCAAGATTATATCATCATTACTAACTAGAAATTGCAGTGTTGATATACTTGGAAAGGGTAAGTGAGAGAAGACTCTCCAATCAGGAAAGTATCTTGAGTACTTGTCAGGCGAGTGAAGACGATGGGACGGTCATCGCAGTGAAGATAATTCCGCTCAATTCCACATCTATAACTCGCTAGGGTTCAGTTCAGCATCACTTTCTGATTGATAAGAATAAAGTGAATGCACCTACTCATCCATGGAAACTCGACCGTCCAGCGACCGGTCTTATTTTCTTTCAGGTAACGGTAGAAAAAGTTCAGGAACTCTACATCTGCAAGATGTTAAATTGAATTATCTTGAAACGGCTATATCCTCTAAAATGTAAGACTTTCAAACCCTTGAAAGACGACGTGAAATTCTTGTGTTTCGTATCGTCAAGGAACAAGCGTCCATCGTGGTTAATGAAGTAGAAGTATTCACGGAAACGGTCGATGTACATGCCTGACAAGCCACCCAGTCAGGATGAAGTGAAGAGATGGGAAGAGACAGGCTGACCCTGCTTGTAGGGCAGAGAGGAGAGACTCCTCCCCAGGGGGATCCTTGGCAGTACACTCATCGCGGCCTTCCTTATTCACATTCCCTTGCAGGAGACTGTCCGAGTTACCAAGGAATGTCAACATCTCATTTGATATCACTTGGATCGCACCACATATGGTATTGCATTAAGAAGAAAAAAAAACTTCTTTTTATTCTCTAAATTTCAGAGCACTGCACCCCTAAAATGGCAGAAACAACGGCACTCTTCTAAAGGAGTGAAGAGTAGAGTGGTTAGAAAAGAGGGAACTTGTGTTCCTTGTTCTCTTCCTTCGCGAACTCCTCGTCCTCAGTCATCTGAACGGAGATATTCATTCCACACTGCCCAAATACTTTTAAAGACAAGATGGCAGAAATAAGAATCCAATCGTAGGGAAGATGCACATAATGAGAAGAGACACTGTAAGAGGCAACCTTCTTGTAGTACTGCCAATCCTTCGACAAGGGCTTGTCTCCCTCCAGTGTTGGCTTGCTGAGATGATACTCATACGGCGGTTCGTAGTTCTTCTTGTCCTAAGCAGGCAACACGTCTCCTTCGTTAAAATCATAACAACGCTAAATACCTTTGAGAGACTAAATGTTTTCAATAGTTCAACATTCATATCAAGAGTACAAGCAAGCAAATGATTAAAAAAAGATAGATGCCTGGAAGAAGGTTCCCTGCTTCCAGAATGAGTAGTCGAGATCTCCCTTGGCCAGCTTCTCCTTGTGCTCTTTGTAGAGTCGCTTCCTCTCCTCCATAACCTGGGGACGCCAGTCTCTTAGCTTCTTCAAGAAAGATGACCAACCTCTGGATTCCTTCTCTCCCAGATGAGTCGATGCTTCTGCTTCATGTAAGCATCACGCACATCGCCTTCTCCGCCAATCTCGCCGTATCTCAAGTCAACAACTTCGCCTTCACCGTATGACACACAATCAAGTAGAAATTTATCAGGCTTACTTGATGAAGAAGTTAAGCTCACTTTCCTCCATGTCCTCGATAGGCTGCACAAAAAAAATGTATATAAAAATTGATTAAAATGTACGGAACTGAAATATGAGAAAAGAACCTTGATGCAAGGAGTGAAATTTGGATTATTGTAGAGCATGCAGCGATCGAGACGTTGCCGCAGGACCTAAACAAGATTTGGCTGCGATTCGTAAATGAGAGGGGAAAAGTACCTGCAGAATGAAGCCATCCACCATTTTATCCAGGCGGAATTGCTCATTGGCCTCGAAATAGCACGCCTAAAATGGATATAATTGGAAACATTGTATGCAGACTCGTTAATAGAAAGAAATAGTAACCTTATCGTTGACTCCACATTGGTCTATGTCAGGGACTCGGCTCAGCTCGCGATGGTAGTACGGCATCTTATTCTTCGCGTGCAGCGGCTGCACGATCTTCTCCTGAATCAGCATGTCTTGGCTGGAGAGTAGAATAATAGGAGAAGGAAGAAGAGACGAACTCGGAACCAAGTGGCGGGAGCATCGAATGCCCGATGGACGAAGTACTTGGCACGGGCGTGGAAGGTGCCCCGAGAGTCGATCTCACGAACTTTCCAGTAAGCATCCCATGCTTCTTTCTCCGCCGCACGCCGTTCGGCAGCCAGCGGAGACTCTCCGCCCATCCTGCATCCAGTCTCATTTACATCTCATCCAGGGCTACAGCCGAGATTTCTCCATTGGAGCATAACTGCAAATAGCAAGGGCGCTAAAACAACGCTCTCAGACTGAGGCTAACTCATTCACGGCAGTTAAGACTTTATAGTGCAATCAATAACAGACAAATTTCATAAAACAAGCAAGTATAACAACAGAAACAGCATCCACAACAACTACGGTTGAGGAAGTGCAGAAGAATCAAATCCGCGAAGTCTTCGAACTTCTTTCTCCACAAACTCTGGAACCAGCGAGTCGTGCACGTATTCGGATCTGAATTTCGAATTAAAACGAAAGATTTCGGGAGAATCTGTTGGCAAGAAACCTTGCAATGACCCGCCGCAAGAAGACAAGTTCGCGGTGCTCATCACATTTCAGCCATATTCTACCATTTAATCCGATTGTGATCTAAAATTTTGTTTTTGTTTGATACATAATCAGTTCGGAACTGAACAAAAGAAATGAAAAAGAGACCTCGAACTTGAAATCCTTTCCAAGGATGTGAAGAAGTTGAGATTTTGAAGAGAGAGTTCTCCGTGCGACGTGGAGAGGTACACGGAAGGAAATACCTTCCGAAGGAAGAACTCCGAGGCCGCGTGACCGAAGCTCTCCATCCACACAGCTAAACTCCGAACATTATAAAGTGAATTTTTTAAATTGTAGGCACCATCGTACATATTAAAAAAAGAGAGAGAGAGAAAAAGGATCGTACGTGAGTTCAGGCTCGATATGTTTCGAAGTTGTGAGAACGCGGGCATAAAGCAGATCTCCAACTCTCACATTTGGTCTGTTTCTTTTAGTAGCACCTTCAAAAGCTAGGTAGCTGATATTCGCTTGATCTGCACAGCCAATATCCACCTGAACGAGCAATTAGTTTGATTCAAGAAATAAAAAAAATACTAGAATTACCTTGAAAAGATCACCCATTTTTCCTGTCACTACTCCGAGGACCAGATCACCAGTTTGCGGAGTATACCTAGAGAAAGTCAGAGCAGCTTGCACTCGATTTTCAAGCAAGGTAGACTTACCGTCGAGATTGGACGGAAATCCAATGCTTCTTTCCTTGTGAGCGAAGTGTTCCAGGTTGCAAGGCGAGGAATTCCCCTTGCTTCTTCTCAATGCCGTAGCCGATGATCTGAGTGTCAGCAGAACCCGATGGTTGAGGCCGGACGCGATCGCCAGGCATCACAATCTCTGTCATTTCTTGCCCTGCGCAAAGTATTCAACACAATATTATGACGCACAAACTAAATAAGTAAAATCATAAGCATGCAAGAATCATTGACAATCATTCCATTTTAGAACTCTCTAAGAATTCCATTTTAGAACTCTCTAAGAATAAGCATAGAAAATGAATGTGAAATAAATGATCAAGCACTTGCTCATATCAGACCGTAAAATAGTGTCGTACAATGAATTTTGAAGGAGAACCACCATCTCATCGTCGTTGTTAACACCACGTAGAATATGCATTGTTCGTAAAACTTTTTATCAACTTCCATACTTGAAATATTTTTAAATTTCAGTTTTTCTTTGAGAACACGCCATTAGTTTTCAGAATTTAATCGTAGAATCGAATATTTAAATTATTTCGTGTTTTGATAAGAAAGTTATTGGTAAGTTTTCTCAATTAGCTCGGGCATGTTTAAGGCTCAACTTTACTCGGTTTTTGGGGTTGCTCTCTGTTATGCTTTCAGTTTACTCGTTAGAGAGTGTTGTTAAAGTTTATTAAACTACATTTGAAGGAGGCTCGTAATGCAAGAGGAGTTGCTAGAGGCCTTTCGAGCTCCTCTCTTCTTAGTTTACATTTCTGTTTTGCTGAGTTTCTGTGTGGTTAGTGGTTCGCAACTCGGAGATCGCGTGGAGATCGAGTTCCAGGTTACCTTCGTCGTATATATTCATTTTGGGCAATATAACTACAATAATGACTTACTTTGAACTGCAGGCCTTTCGATTGCAACAATACGAGCTTGCTGGTAATGTCATCGGAAGCAAGTCATTCCGTGTAATGTACGAGGCGGTTTCGCTTGATTCGAACTCTCTGAGGAAAGCTACTGTAGCCTCTTGGCGAGACTTGGTAGGACGCGATCTGACCCCACTGTTCAAAACCGCAGTGGGTGCTCTGATCATCGTCCTTCCCAACGACTTCGGCGCTCTTACGCCTGCCGATCTCACGGTGCGGTGCTCTTTTCATTCTATTCTTGCTTCAGGAAGAAGAAGCTTCTGTTTCAAATGGAAATCCTATCTGAACTTTCAATGTATTCAGTCGTTCTCTGAGCTGGAAGCTCAGTTGAGCGGAGTGACGACGGAATTGGCAGTGTTCGCTGTGAAATGGAGTGATTCTGCTTCTGCTCTCATGTCTGAGCTGGGTCCTTCCTTCTCGGAGAAGACCACCGCTGTCCAGCAGCTCTTCCATGTTTGTCTTCTCTTCATATGCTCAATGCATTTCATTCCTTTTCAATTCAGATGCTCTCTGCCAACACCTTCCAAATGTCGGGAACTCTCTCCAATGCACCCACGCCCTCTCAGTTCGTGCCGCGAAATGTTATTGTTAGTTCTGACTTCCTTATCATCGTTCAGATTGAAGTGAAAGTTCAACGCGAGCATTCTCATCGAAGAATTACAGGCCAGATTGAGCAGCGGAGTTCATTCGTCACCAACCATTGCCTTCGTTGCTCACTACGACACGCACGCTGCCTTCCCGGTAGCTCTCTCTCTCTCTCTCTCTCTCTCTTTCTCTCTCTCTCTTCTCTCTCTCTCTCCTCTCTCTCCTCCTCTCTCTCTCTCACTCTCTCTCTGTCATTTGTCTGCATCTCGCATTGCTTGTTTTTCTAGGCTCTGGCGGTGGGAACAGATTCCAATGGAAGTGGTATTGTTGCCCTCCTTGAACTTCTCGCCCTTCTCAAGAAGTTCTACGAGCGACCTTCCACTCGTCCACCCTACAACATGGTTCGTGCTTTCTCAAAACGATTGCTTCCTTGGTTTCCAAAGGGTGCTGGATTCAGAAAGGGCCCCATTGTATGGACAATTTCGCCTGTATAAGTATGCTTGGAGTGAGGCAAACGAATGAGAGATGTTACCATTTCTTATTTATATGAGTAAATAGATGGTAAGTATCGCTTGAAGGTTTTCGCCTGGACTGCTGCTGGCAAATACAACTATCAAGGAACAAAGGCTTTTGTTGATGATTTCCAAGAGAAGAATATCGGTAATTACTGAGCCTTCTCAGAAAGAATGAATTTCTAACCTCGCTTCTTTCAGACGATCGATTGGAGCTCGTGGTTTGCCTGGATTCCATTGGAAAAACGGGTCTCAATGTTCATGTATCCAAGGTACTATTAACTTATTCTGAATTTTGAAATTTTAATGGTGTTCTATACCAGTGATTGTCCGTTTATTTCCAATTTGGTTGGTAACTATTCCTTTAAGCTAAAATTGTGATTTGTTAACAAAAAAAGGAATATAAGTATTTTTTATAATTGAATCTTGATGGACGATATTAGCTCTTTAGTTATACGCAGTCAACAAACCATCAAAATTGAATGAGGTATCGAGATATTATTCCACTAAAATATGTCTCTGAGATACTGTGTAATCTCGGCCGTTCCCGTGTACACTGAAAAAGGGAGCATACCTAACCTAGCTAATTATACGACTATGACTCTGAACAACTTTCTAGCTTTATGATTTACTCCGAGTCTGACGAATCTACTTTTAGGAAATATTATGTATGTTGGTTTCTCCTTTTTAATAGTTTAATAGCATCATCCTCTATCTATTATTAGCTTACAGTCTTTGAAGACAGTAAGTGCGAACCAAGTATAGGAGATGCAAATGTAACGCTAATAAAAATATTTATTTCTGTGCATAATCAATAGACAGTAATCGAAGGACCTGAAAATATAGCCCTTTCATCCAGTATCATTAAGACAGCCTATCTGTAAGTGTCGAGCAGGGTGCAATATAGGGCTGCAATGGGAAATTTTTAAAATTGATGAAAACTTGATCATTTGTACTATTCGATATGCTTTTTAAAATGGTGAAATTGTGATTTCGAAAAAAAAATTTCTTACGAGATATTAGCGATTTAAGGTTAAAATTCCTATGTCCATAACTCAGTTATTTAATAAGATTTTTGAAATATCTTTTTTGTGACTTATAGCTCTTTACATTATCTTTAAAAAAGGTCGTGGTGACGTTTCGTGAAAAGAACTTTAATCAGAAAAAATCGTAAAAATAGATTTAAAAATATGGTTTTTCTGGTTTTTCAGACCAAATAACCCCCGCGGGGAGGATAAGCTGTTCATAGAAAGAAAGCCCGTGAAATTTGCTACAATTATAGGTAAGTTTAAAAGAATTCTATGAGGACATATTTTTGGAATTTTCACTTAAGCAACTAAACTCAACCTTCAAACTACCGCGCAATAGGTCCGGGTTCGATTCCCGCTCGGGGCAAAGTTTTGCTGTGTTTTGGAAACTGGCATTTTCAGTCTAAAATTGATGGATGTTGATTTCATTCCTCCATAATTCTGCTCAATCTTTCATTTTTCATCCTGTTTTCACCAACTGATCTCTCATTGTCAGACATACCGTGAAAATGAATTCAAAGTTGAATAAAGGGATGAATTAGTTTCTCTCGCACTTCCTTCACATAGTCTACTATCTCTCTCGAACTCTCCCTCTATCTCTCTCACTTGCAATCTCTCGATACCTTTCTCTTTCTACAAGTTTCTTGTGATCCATATATTTTTTGTTGTCTTGTGATGTGTGCTGGTAGTTTAGGAGTTGCGGTTCTCTTTCTTTTCTTCAGTTATTTTTCCATTTGACTGGGAGATCAGTCATGGTATTATGGGGGGGGGGATGTTACGTGGCCGGGGAAGAGGAGCAGCCCCCCTGGGGATGAAGCGGCTCCGAGCGATTGCCAGTCAGGGGGGTGGAGACGGGAGCAGAAGAAGAGGCTAGCAAGCTTCCCCGCCTGCGGGTCTCCTATCCCCCCCCCCCCCTCTTTATATTCCCTATACCTTCTTGTCGACTAACAACAAGAAGTCGATTAGTAGTACCTCATGGTCAGTGGTAGATCAGGTGTTACAACACAAGTTTAATTAAAAAGTTTAGCAAAGTTATGGAGCTATGAGATGAATAGCCATTAATTTCAGACCGAAAATATTGTTTGCCAGTTTCCAAAAAAAATTTAAACATGAAATAGAGAGAGCGAGAGAGAGAGAGAGAGCAGCAGCAGAGAGATAGGGAAACAGAGATAGGGAGCGATAGAGAGGGACAAGCAGAGAGAGAAGCAGAGAATGAATGGGGAGTAGAGAGAGGTAAGCATAGACTTCATTCTGCACTATGAAGAAATTTTCAGTTAGTGAAAACAGGATGAAAAATGAAAGATTGAGCAGAATTATGGAGGAATGAGATCAACATCCATCAATTTTCGACTGAAAACATGTTTTTTGCCAGTTTCCAAAACACAACAAAACTTTGCCCCGAGCGGGAATCGAACTCGGACCTCTTGCGCGGTAGTTTGAAGGTTGAGTTTAGTTGCTTAAGTGAAAATACCAAAAATATGTCCTCCTAGAATTCTTTTAAACTTACCTATAATGGTAGCAAATTTCACGGGCTTTCTTTCTATGAACAGCTTATCCTCCCCGCGGGGGTTACTTGGTCTAAAAAACCAGAAAACCATATTTTTAAATCTATTTTTACGATTTTTGCTGCTTAAAAGTTGTTTTCACAAAACGTCACCACGGCCTTTTTTTTAAAGATAATGTAAAGAGCTATAAGTCACAAAAAAGAGATTTCAAAAATCTTAATAAATAACTGAGTTATGGACATTGGAATTTTAACTTAAAATCGCTAATATCTCGTAAGAAAATTTTTTTTCGAAATCAAGATTTCACCATTTTAAAGAGCATGTCGAATAGTACAAATGATCAAGATTTCATCAATTTTAAAAATTAAAAATTTCCCATTGCAGATGGCAGATCGAGCCTTACAGATAAGCTGTCTTAAAGGAAGTGTCCGAGGAAAAAATAAATTTCATCTTTTATTTTCTGTATGATCAACTTTGGCCTAAAAGATGGATTGGAGGTGGTCCCTTTTTATTAAGGTCAGTATTTAGCAAGATGTTTGCATTTTTTTAATACCGTAGAAAACATCTCTGTCGATTTCTCCCGGTACGTCCTCATATTTCACCGAGCATGAAGCTTTGGCTATTCCAACCTCATTCCATTGCCTATATTTAACAGTTTGAGTTTCGGGGAGCTGCGACGGCGCATATGTTCCCATATTCGTAGGGTGCTTTGAGTTTCGGGGAGCTGCGACGGCGCATATGTTCCCATATTCGTAGGGTGCCTTATTTTGGCTCGTCCTATCATAGAATATAATGGGGGTAAAACAAAAAAAGTCTAAACACCATAGCAGATCATTGGATTCGTGATCATGGAACCATATTTGGTACTCTTAAGATGCCTGCGAATGGATCGGCCGTGGATCGCTTTGTAAAGCAACTCCGTTTTGCTGCTCCAAACGAGTCGATTGATGTCGTTGCCAAGAAGATCAACATTAATCTCCCCTTCTCTTGGGAGCACGAAAGGTTACTATATCGAAAGGAAATATCGAGTTTCATCTGGATTGATGAGATGATAGATGCGAGTAGTATGTGTGTCCCTCTCTCGTAGACTGAATGCCCGTCGGCTGCCCGCCCTGACCCTCTCTCACTGGAAGACGGCCGAGTCAATGGGGCGTCGTTCTCTCCTGGACACTTCCATCGACACCGACGCTCTCTCCGCCAACATCGCCGCCATTGCAGAAACCGTTCTGTCCATTGTTAGTTCGAGTGCTGCGTAGAGAGACAGAGGAAGGATGGGTGTTGCAGGCTCTGGCACTGCCTCCTCGGACAGTCGTCGATGAACGAGTGCATGCCGAGGCGAGGCTGCTCTCTCCTAATGCTGTAAACAAGGTATCTAATCTGAAGCTTAGACTCTACTCTTACACTCTTTTTTTTTATTGACGTTGCGTTCCACTTTGAAATTGCTTGACAACAGTTTCGAATTATACTCAAAATATGCACAATTTATGGGTCTCCTTGATCAGGAGCGTTTGTCATTCTTCGTCCGTCAGTTCGCCTCCTCTCCTCGTCCCTTGACTGACCCTGAAATGACAGAGAAGACCGCAACTCGGCTGGCTGCCCTCGCTTCGGTCTACGCCCCCGTTAGACAGAGCAAGGTCTGTCTTCTTCCTTGCGTTCTTTGCAACCCATCTACATCACTATTAAAATGATTTTTTAAGGTTCCCTTGGAGTCTCCCATCACTCCCATCGCACCCGAGCGGATCGTCGCTGAGAAGGTTCGAAAAGCTATCATTGCTGGTATTTAACAGAACGACAAGATTGAATTGAAGGTGAAACCGGCGGTGTTCGAGTTCTTCGTGGCGGGCGGAGTGGCCATCTACCTCGCCGTCGTCATGAGACTCGCCCTCTCTGCTCAGGGAATTATCGATACTTCCCTTGTCTACGTCCGCAAAACCGTTTCATAATCCCTAATCGCTTCTTTGACGCCAGCACTCCTTTTATGTGTTCTTTTTGTTGATTGCCCATCTAGTCTCCCATGTTAAGTTCATTGTCAATCATTCTATTGTCACTTTGAACGTTCTTGTTGCTCCCGATCTTTTGATCTCTAATTACTTTAGAAGCATGACGATATAAATGATTACTTTCCAGTGGTTGCATCTTTGTATGATTCGCAGTATGCTCTGCAGTAGAGTACAAGAATATGGGGATATAAAATGTATTTTTTTTCACATTGGAGGATGCTTCAATACAAGGAACAGGAAGTGGAAGGGAATTTCTACGATTTGGATGAGATCCTAGCACAAGATGCGCATGTGGCCTGCACTTTCGATGCGGATACTCCGCCAGGTTAGGTGGTCTTGAAGGTTCATTCAGTAGCTTGAGCTGTTTTGAGAGATCTTTGAGCTGCTGGGAGTGGAAGCGACAGCTGAGAGTGGCTCCACAACGAAAGAAATGAAAGCGGAGGTGCCCGTTTGGATGCTGGCCACTCTCTCCTCGCACTGCACTGTTCCCCTGCCCAAGGCATACAATGAGGCCATCCAAGTTGTTCTCGGTGTCCATGCATCTAGCGCCAATCTGGAAGGTCATTCTTATTCTTCTGCTCAAAGAAGTAGAAAGCTAATTCTTTTTCCACTTCAGGTCTGCAGCATGATTTCTTCGTTGTGGGACGGGTATTGAGTGTGCTTCTCGCTGATGGGAAGGTGAGTTGTTGCAGCAACAAGAGAAATAAGATTATGACATTGCTGAACTGGAATGATTGAGGCGTTGGCTGCGTGTTTGCTGAAGACGTTTACTGATCGCATAGGCGGAATCATAGCAGCTGCCTTGGCTGGCGAGCCGCAGCCGAGTCGTGTGGATGCTTTGGAAAGGCGACTCTTCGCTCTAGCTGCGAGTTCCCGGCTGCATGCCTCTCATTGGTTCAACGAACATATCATTGCTAGGAAGCGCAAGTCTCCTTCTCTCAATTGATGTCGTACTTTATTGCAATTATCTCTGCTTTTACGTGTATTATTGTGGGCTTCGTATGTTTTCTTTTTTCTGCCACGTTTGTTATTATTCTCCCATATTTCAAAGTTTTTTTTATTAACGAGGAAGGCTATTATAATGAATATTTCCCAGCCGAGGTAAATAATTAAATCACTAGCACTTCCTTCACCGAAAACTAAGAATGAGAGAGAGAGAGAGAAAGATAGAGAAAGAAAGAGATTTCTTCTGAATTGAAATGTACAGATATCGACGTAAATGATTAGAGGGAGGACCATGGCCCTCCACGCCGAATGTAAAAAAGCTACTCCCGGCCAGCAGAGGTGTAAACGGGCCGAAAAATTTTGGGTCGGCTAGGCCCGTCGGGCCCAAGGACTCGGCCACCCCTGCCCGATCCATTTCTGAGCCCTAGAATTTTGAGGCGGCCCGGTCCGTGGGCCCGTTTGAGCCCGATTTTCAAAAAGAAAAAAACACAAAAAAGTCCGACGAGTTACAAATTGTTTTGAAATTCAGAATTTTTCATGCTCGTGCTATGAACATTCATTTCAATGTATAGAAGAAAGAGTTTTGGGGGGAAAAATGAACAAATGAAGGAAGTTTTGCACCTTACAATCGTCCCTGCCGACCAGTACTAGAAATCATCAATCATTATTTTGTTTAGCCGCCGACGCTACTATGTTTATTTCCTGAATACTAGCTGAAGTCTGTAGTTTCAAGTTCGTATCTACAGTATATTGCGCGGGAGGCTGAGAGCTATTGCTGTAGATGAGGTATGAGTAGTTGTCGACAACTACAGCACCCTCTCACTTCCCGAATTTCTAGACCTATTGCAAAACACACTTGAGCCCTCATTGGCGTAACACGAGGATTTCCAACCTCCCGCAAATATCACTCATCCTCCCTCTAAATATCTGTACATTTTCTTTAATTATTTACCTCTGCTGGGAATTACTCATGACAATAGCTCATATGTGCCTTGCTCGTTAATAAAAAAAATGGTACGAAAGATCATGGATCAGGACACCCATTTACCTACTTTATCTGTTTCTCCGCGATTTTTTTTACTACGTAATAAAGCTTATTCTGTTTCAGTACACATTTTTCTAGGCAGAAACAAAGCAGAAAATACGTAAAAACAGATATGGCTGTGAATTGAATATCACGGAGAATTTTCCCGCGCTGGAAATTCAAAATTTTGATGTGCATGATTGGTATAGGGTGGGAATGTCTCCAGGGTTAGCAATTGCCAGATGCTGAGGGCTATGAAAGGAACTTTACAATAGTATGTGTTAGGTGCTCTTTTCACTGCTCTGAATAGTTTTGCATCAACTGTGTTTTTTAAGAGTTCGATTGGATGGCGAGGAATGATTCTGAATCTTCTCCTCCTTCGTCCTCGTCAGCCACTCAAAGTAACGGAACCACAAATGGAACTGACCGTCCCGGAAAGACTTACAAGATTCAAGTTACCAGTAAGCGTCTTTAGTCATTCACATGGGTATATGAGTGAGTTATCAACTGTTGAAGGTTGTGAATAATTAAAAGAAGTTAGTGAATTCATTGCCGTTTGGACTATGCTCCGAAAATAATAATTTGATTTAGTCCATAGTGCGAAATGGACTGGACAAGGAGGTTTCTTGACAAGTAAACCAGCCGATTCGTATGCGGAGCTAACAGTGGAAGGCGGCGGTGGGCCGCGGGAGTCTAAACGCACAGTGATTAAGAAGAAATCGAACAGGTCAACACATTTCTCGGCATTGAATTATTGATGACTCAGCTGAAGACTCATGAACAATACGATGTTATCAACTAATGGTCAGATGAGCTATTTTAGCCCGGAATGGGAAGAGACCATAAGTGTGCACGTGACAGAGTCATCTGTCGTGGCTCTGCGCGTTCTCAACAAATCCAAACTCTTCGATGACACCATTATTGGTCATGCGAAAGTCAAGATTTCCCAACTGCCGCGATCCGAGAACGGCGACGGTTCGTTTCTTTTGATTTTTAATATGGCGGCACAACACTTCCTCCTGATGTTTGGTTGTTCACGATAGGATTGAATATTACAGTAGTATAATTCTGCTCCTTTTGCAGTTGTTTTAACTCCACAACAACTGTCTTTATGCGGAAAGGACGGCACGAAAATTGGAAGCATTAAATTGTCTTTCAAAGGCAATTTCGAACGGAAGCGACGAAGTGCAGGTTCATTCGTTTTATCTAGCGAGATGTGGCTTAATCTTATTTTGCTTCCTACAATTTGAGGAAGCAACGGCAGAAGTAATTCGGCCGAAACCACTCATTGTGCAGAAGCGAGTACGTCAAATGCCGCCCAGGGAACTCCTTCAAATGGAACTGCAGAGGGTCCGCGCCGGCTATCTGCCAAACAAAGGGACACTATTATCAACTCTGCAAGCACGCCGGCCCAGCAAGTTTGTGTCTTTCCAGCTGCGTTGTTTTTAGCCTTTTAATTTTCTATTTCGATGCTGCAGAGGCCTATCAGCGGGTATCATTTAGGCATCAGCAGCTGCTGCGGAGGAGCAGTTGCCAGATGGATGGGAACTGCGTTTCGACCAGTATGGGAGGAAGTACTATGTAGATCATACCACAAAGAGCACAACATGGGAGCGCCCATCCACGCAGCCACTGCCTGCGGTCAGCTCATCACACTTCATTTTTATTTTTCCGTTATTTTGAAAGCATATATTTCCCGAAGAAGGCTTATTTTATAGGGATGGGAGATGCGAAGAGACCCGAGAGGACGAGTCTACTATGTCGATCATAACACGAGGACAACAACTTGGCAGAGACCAACTGCGGACATGCTCGAGGCACATGAACAGTGGCAGAGTGGGCGGGAAGATGCAATGGCTCAGTGGGAGCAACGCTTCTTGCTTCAGGTCTGATGCTAGCTGAGAATTGCGCAACAGAAAGTAAATATTCTTTCTGCAGGCGAACACCTTAATGGCCAGCGATGATCCTCTAGGGCCGCTTCCCGATGGTTGGGAGAAGCGAGCTGACCCCAACACGGGGCGCATGTACTTTGTCAATCACGTTAATCGGACAACCCAGTGGGAGGATCCTCGCACTCAGGTACCCACAATTGCGGAAGCAAATTATTTTGTGATGAGCATGTATTAAATGGTGCATTTACAGGGAGTGTCGGATGAGCCGTTACCTGAGGGATGGGAGATGCGGTTTACCGAGCAAGGCGTACCATTCTTCATCGACCACACATCCAAGTCGACCACCTACAATGACCCCAGGACAGGCAAGCCCGTCGGACCGCTTGGAGTCATGGGGGTCAGCATGACATACGAGAGGACGTTCCGATGGAAGATTGCGCAGTTCCGCTATCTATGTTTGGTGAGTTCCGATCTTATCTATCTCTTCATGATGTGTGCGCTCGCGAAAGATTTTCATGTTCCGCTTTTCTTCAGTCGAACAGCGTGCCCAACCATGTGAAGTTAACGGTGTCGCGTAGCAATGTTTTCGAAGACTCCTTCCAAGAGATCATGCGGAAAAATGCTGTCGATCTCCGTCGGCGGTTGTATATTCAATTCCGAGGAGAGGAAGGCCTGGACTATGGTGGAGTGGCCAGGTATTCAATCGATATCTTACCTTGTAGGTTCACTGTCTACTTTTCAGAGAATGGTTCTTCCTGCTTTCACACGAGGTACTTAACCCGATGTATTGCCTGTTCATGTATGCGGGGAACAGTAACTACTCCTTGCAAATTAATCCTGCGTCTTTCATCAATCCGGATCATCTGAAATACTTTGAGTACATCGGCAGATTTATCGCCATGGTTCGCTAGTCTCCCTAATGTATTGTCCACTATTCAGTACTGACTATTGTTTTGGCGAATGCTATGCAGTTCTTCATATTTACATATATTTCAGGCATTGTTCCACGGAAAGTTCATATATTCTGGTTTCACCATGCCTTTCTACAAGAAGATGCTCAACAAAAAAATGACCTTGAAGGTTTTTTTCTTTTGTGCTGTGCTCCACACACAACTGTTATTTCAGGATCTGGAGTCTGTTGACACAGAGTTCTATAATTCTGTAGTGTGGATAAAGGATAACGATATCGATGAGTGCCAGATGGAGCTGTACTTTGTTGCGGATTATGAACTGCTTGGAGAGGTCCGCCCTTAAAGAAATACGTTTACGTTCTTGATTCGGTGTGAAGGTAGGTTATCGAAGATTTTTTATAGATCAAGTCACACGATCTGAAGGAGGGAGGCAAGGACATTCCTGTAACCGAGGCCAACAAACTAGAATATATCGAGCTGCTAGTTGAGTGGAGGTCAATATTTTTTACTTTATGACTAATTTTTACCATGCACTGGAGTAGCCTTCATCTATTGTAGGTTCAATCGTGGAGTGGAGCAGCAGACTCGCTCTTTCTTTACTGGGTTCAATTCTGTCTTCCCGATCGAATGGTTGCAGTATTTCGATGAACGGGAGCTGGAGCTATTGCTGTGCGGGATGCAAGAGGTGCATTCATAGATATAGTTTGTATAAGTCATATATGAGTTTGTTTTTCGACAAGAGTATAACTAGGTGGGGTTAAATACATCAGAATAATTAGTATAGTAGTGGTTCTCGTTTTCAGATTGACGTTAATGACTGGCAGCGACATACCGTCTACCGACATTACGCCCCTGGTAGCAAGCAGGTTCGCCTATCTATATTAATTCTACAGATTAAAGCTATCTTCTCAAGCATAGTTATTCTTATGGAGGAAATCTTATCGGTAGCGAAACCTGGAGGGCTGAGCGTTATATATACCCTTCTGGATAAGATGGCTTGCAGGTGGTGTGGTTCTGGCAGTGGGTTCGATCTCTTGATCAGGAGAAGCGGGCTCGCCTTCTCCAGTTCGTCACGGGTACCTGCCGAGTCCCAGTTGGCGGTTTCGCAGAACTAATTGGTAAGTTTCAGTAACCAAGTAATTAGTGATTAAGTTGCAGCATTTAGGTCGGCTTCGACAGCCCTTTGTTTGGTGTTTTCCATGGTGATTAAAAGAATGTTAGTGTGGAGAGTTAATTGAGATAGGCGGGTTCTTAAGGCTCGACAGGGCCACAGCTCTTCTGCATTGAGCGGGTAGGCAAGGAGAACTGGCTGCCGCGTTCCCACACCTGCTTCAATCGACTTGATCTGCCTCCTTACCGCAGCTATGAGCAGTTGGCTGAGAAGTTATCGTTTGCCATCGAGATGACGGAAGGATTTGGTAATGAATAACTATCTTTTCGACTTGTGTAACTAAGCCCCGTGATAACTAAACTGTGATCCAAAGAGAAACAACATTGTCATTTGTACATCCAGTTATATGTGTAAATATAATAAGAGAGAGCTATTGCTAGGCGCGGAATAGAACCAATGACAGGCTCTCCATACGACTAGAGCAGTGCTCTGTTGGGTGCTGCTCTGGGGAATTTTTTTCTTTATCAGAATTGTTTCGCCAATACAACTCGGCATACCCTTCAAAACACAGTAGATTGTATTTTTTAAAGGCCTATTCAAGAACTGTACAAAGTACTCTTCAAAATATGATGAACCATAACTCGCCTTTTTCGAAATGGACGAAAATAAAGATACCGAAAAATATAGTTTTACTAAATAACCAGTTCAGCTGCGAAGCGAAGAATTAGCCTCCTTCGGCAACAGAAGAAAATCTGCAATTAGCTTTTTACTTTAAGAATCCAAATAATACTAGAAAGAAATCCAAACCGTTTTACACCCAGTCGGACCCACATAAAGCACCATCAAGCAAAAACTACCGAGTACCGCCATTACGACATATTACTCCGAAAAATTAAATTTATTTAGTAAACTATGTTAAAACAACAAAATATCACACGAGACAGCTAAAATAAATATTTTTAGCTGTCGTTTCCGTCATTTTTCTTCAAATATTTGACCGATTTTTCTCCTAATAATTTTTTTTATGATACAGAGCCCGGCCAATTTAGTTTCAGGTGAGTATCACAGGTCGGTTAATTGAATAACAAGTAAGCAACAGATATGCGATAATTACTCATGTATGGATATCTTATCCGTTCTGCAAGAATATACATTTGCTTTACATTGAACTACTTGCAGTGACTTTCTCATATCGACTCCACAAAACTCCCAGAACCCAACCCTCTTAAGGGCAAGAGGAACCAAACCCTCGCGTTTTACTTCATCTGTCCCCTCGTCTACAAGGTTGTCTCTGCTCACCCCGACCGGTTCTGCAAGTACAACCTTGTAGAAGAGGGAGCAAAAGAAGAAGAAGTGAGACCTGAAAGCTTGGTTCCTCTCGCACTTAGGAAGGACGTTGGCTTCAGGGATCTTTACGGACTCGGCATGAGAATGTTACTGCAATCAGTTTAACGTAATGAAAATGCTCAAACTTGCAAAACGGGTAGCAGAGGGACAGAAAAGCTGAAATTCACTATTTATCTTTCAACCCTGTTGACGTAGAATGTTCTAGTTCACCTCTCCATGTCTTGATTTCTCCAAGTAATTAAAGTTCCAACTGAACAGTTTAACACTTTATGTTTCACATACACCTTACATGAGTAATTATCGAAGCTCTGTTGCTTATGTGTTACTAGTTACTCAATTAGCCGACATCTGCTACTCATTTGCAACTAAATTGGGCAACCTCTGTTATCATTTTAAAAATTATTACATTAAAAATAATTAAAAAATTATTCACGCACGGAGGGTACGGGTCATACAAATTCTTCCGGTTTGAGAGCACACCAAATCCGCGTTGCGCCCGTTTCATGCGTCGCAGCTAGGCACAGCATCTCGGGTGAAAAGCGAATGGCCAATTCCGTGCGCGGAAATGGTAGAATGGTACAAAACCTGCAGACTGGCGAAATAATGGCGGCCTACTAATCAGTTTATTACTATTCCTGTACCCCCTTACTGGCCATTAACGTACCATTTCTTTGCCATTAAAACATTTGAACATGGGAAATGGCGGGAAATTCTTTTTAAAGGGTAAACCATTGTTTTGAAAGCCGGCAAGTATAGGGTGCGCGGTCAGCACAAGGGTTGCAGTCTTTAGAGCTTCGTCAATCAGCGGTATTTTTCCGCGCCCCGTATGAGGGGGTCTTCGTTTCCGCTCCAACTTCAAGGAGCGGATTTTTTTTGTTCGTTTATTACCCTGAAGGTGGCCGAGATAATTGTAAAGAGGTAGTTTTCGGAACTTCGCAAGAAAAAAAAACTAAAATTATAATTTTAGTGCCACAGTACGCTGATTTTTTAGTGTTACAGTACGCAGTTTAATGGTTGATTATTGTCAGTTATGCGCAGGTTATCTGCCTGCTATGTGCAAGTTACTGCTCCAATATGCGCAGGTTATTGCTGAAAAATTTGCTAATGGTTAGATCTGAGTGAAGAATTGTTCGAATAATGTTTGGTTGCCCATCAGTAAACTACTATTATTTGCGGTAGTTATTTGCCATTACTGGACCATTTATTTCCCATTCGCTTTTCACCCGAGATATAGCTCTCCTCCAAATGCATCGATCGAAGTGATTTAAACTCCCTCCAAAAGTTACCGTAATATGTGGTCATTAATTAGAAAATTTAGGCAACTGGCTATTTGCCAGCAATTTCACCCTTCGCTAAGGATTTTGAAGTTCCGTTACGTTTGTGTCACACAATACGATTGTGGAAAACTTAAGAAATTTACAGTTCGACGCACCAAAATTCTCTCAAACCGGAAGGGGGTACCCTCCGTGTTCACGCATTAGCGATTTAAAGAAAATTCATTTGAAGAAAAACCAGGACGCCAAAAAAATTTACGGGTAAAAATGGGGCTAAAACCTGAATCTTATAAGACTTGTCTTCAGTTTTAAATTCGAAAAAAAAAAAGATAGTTGTTCAACAATCTTAAATGCTAATCGTTGCAGGAGTATTCGAAATCCAAAACTTTAGCAGTTATGCAATGCTGTGGCAATTAGAGATATTCACCATTCACCAATTCACCATAGTGATATTCACCACGCTTATAGTTTTATTCACCACGCTTCTAACCTTAAGAACTTAGGCGTGGTGAATATTACTATGGTAAATGTGGTGAATTGGTGAATATCACTATGGTGAATTGGTGAATGGTGAATATCACTATGGTGAATTGATGAATGGTGAATATCTCTAATTGCCCAATGCGGTGCAACAGCTTACTTTCGCAGTACTTTTTCTCGAACGGAATTTTAGTTTTATTTTTAAAACGTACTGTAGTTCGCATAGGACCGAGTTGCATAGGTGAGCCAACTTTGACAAACGAAATAAAAAAGATTCCCCAGGGCCGGCCGTTATTAAAGGTTACAGTCTTTACTCATCATTTCGCTAACTAGGTTGTGCTGATTTGTGATTAACTTCATTTCAATCGTTCCAATAAACCCTAAAATACTTCGAATACTGCTGTAATTTTTAATGAGCTGTGAATAGTTTTGGTTTTATCATGCACATACGATTTAGTAACTGCGAGAATGCTATATGCTAGAGCTTATACGGATTAGATTATTTAATGAATTGTGCTCAAGTTTCATCCTCGGAGAATAAAGTATGATATTTTATTTTTTCGTGTGTGGGAATTGTTGCGTCATTGACGCTGCTATATCTTCGGATTTATGATTAACCATAGCTGACAAAGCAAGGCTTGTTTTCTTCTGCACTCAGAAATCTGCTTTCAGGAACTTTTGTGAGTCTGAACCATGGTTGCTAAGGCGGAAGCAAAGGCGCAGAAGGCAGAGCAGCAGAAGAAGGAGGAGGTAGGGTTGAGAGGAGATGAGACTCATTGGAGATCCAAATGTTCAGGAGAAGAAGACGACGACTGACGAGGGCAGCGACAGCTCGGACGATGAGATGCCCGGTCTGGAGGAAGCGGAGCTGAGTGAGCAGCAGAGGAAAGTGGCCGAGGCAGCCGGGCTATCCGAGCAGGTCGAGCGAGGGGCCAAGCAGTCGCGTTCTGAGAAGAAGGCTCGCAAGCTCTTTTCCAAGCTTGGACTCAAGCCTGTCCACGGTACGAGCCATTTTAATGCCTCCTTTTCAGTATCTTTTTTTTTTGAAACCAGGGTGGGTTAGCTGTATCTGCCAAAATGTCACTCAAGACATGGCGGAGTAGGCTTTGGGGAGGCCCGAAATCTGGGTGGGTCTATCAAATCGACTGAATAATTTCGCTGAAAGTAACATGAGTTGTAGGAGTGTCTCGTGTGTGCATCCGCAAGTCCAAGAACATCCTGTTCGTGATCAACCGCCCGGACGTGTACAAGTCGCCTGGCTCGGACACCTACATTGTGTTCGGCGAGGCCAAGATTGAGGATCTGTCGCAGCACGCGCAGATGAATGCGATTGACCGCGTGAAGCCAAGTGAGGATGCGCCGGCCCCCCGACTGGCCCCTCTGGCAGAGGATGAGAATGACGGAGTGGATGAAGATGCCACGGGCATCGAGGACAAGGACATTGAACTAGTCATGAGCCAGGCCAATGTCTCCCGCAACAAGGCCATCCGGGCACTGCGCAGTGCCGACAACGACATCGTCAATGCCATCATGGGCTTGACCATGTAAGAGCCGCCTCCAGCATCTTGCACTGTTTCCTGTCACTCTCCACATCTCTTATACATCGTTGAATTCTCTTGTTTGCTGTTTTCATCCTATTCATATTTTCTTTTGAGAAATAAAAGAATATTTTTGCGCAGGCTCTCTACCGTAATAAAAGTTACTTGTATCTGATTGAATGATATTTGAAATGTTGGGAGAAGAGCTACGGAGAGTGTTGCCCATGGAAGACATGTAGGGATGCAACTGGCTGGGCAACGCATGTTGCTGAGTTCTGGAGGTAGGTCGCTGTGGGGGATACAACAGGCATCAACGCAAGGTTTCTTTCCTCTGTCATAACTTTGGCTCAAAACAGAGTTGAGGCGCTTGACAAGTCGAGGATGCAGAAGACAGAGCTGGATGGGGAGTGCGATGTCATCGCTGTCAATGCTTTAACTGACGATAGAAGTGTAGTCAGACTGGGTCGTTCTACAAAAGAGGTAGGCCATCCAACAGGAGAGTTCTTCTTTTAGATTTGCGGTGAGTTTTCCAGGACGGTGCTAGTCTTAGAAGTCGCCGTTTTCGACGTCTCTTTATTCTTCCGGAGACAGCCCGGGCTGGTCTCAGAGAGGTGCTTCTAAGTTGCAAACGGAGTCCGAGGCAGTTGCAGCACGAGGCTGATCAGTTGACCGAAAAGATCAAGAATAGGTGGGTTGTACTAGCTTCTGAGAGCACTCAACAACCACATCAATTTGTAGACGATTTCCATTGTCGGCGGACTCGATTCGCCAAGCTCGGCAGGAAATTCGGCGGAAGTACGCGAAAAAGCAGGAAAATAATGCTGACGAAGTAACCGAGAATATTGTTAGTTCTATATAGTAATTCTAGTGTAGGTACCTACTTTGTAATAAAAACATTTGAGAAGAGCGAAGGCTGCAGAAGGGCGTAAGGAAGCAGCTGAAGAAGTCGTTCACTTGTCAGCCACTCAAAATAGAGAGTCGTGAGGCCGCTGCTGCCTACGCTCTCTCTAGGTGGGTCTCTCCCTCTCTCTCTCTGTCTCTGTCTCTCTCCTTTTTCTGTCTCTGCCCTATTCCTTTGCCTATCCTCATCTTGTCCCATAGATTGGCAGCAGGATATGCGGAGACAAGCCGTGTTCTGGAGGAATTCACGGCTGCTCCTGACTTCCACCCCAGTTCAGTGCTGGATTTCGGGTCGGGTTGTGGAGGAGTCTTCTGGGCAGTCCATGAAAGGTTTCTATCAATAAGTGTACAATGCCTTTTTTTAGCTATAAGTGTAGAATGCCATTTTTAAAGCTCTTTTCTGTTCTATGTTCATATTCAAAGATTCATTGAAAGAAATTTGCCTGGTCGAAGCCATGGATGAACTAAGCAAAGTTGCCATGGATCTTATGCGTGTCAGTCCCTTGCTTTCTTAAGACAGCCTATCTGTAAGGGTCGAGCGGGGCGCAATACAGGGCTGCAATGGGAAATTTTTGATTTTTAAAATTGATGAAAACTTGATCATTTGTACTATTCGACATGCTCTTTAAAATGGTGAAATCGTGATTTCGAAAAAAAAATTTTCTTTCGAGATAATAGCGATTTACGCTTAAAATTCACATGCCCATATCTCAGTTATTTCTTAAGATTTTTGAAATCTCTTTTTTGTGTTTTATTGATCTTTGTATTCTCTTTAAAAAAGGTCGCGGTGACGTTTCGTGAAAACAACTTTTAAGCAGCAAAAATCGTATAAATAGATTTAAAAATATGGTTTTTCTGGTTTTTCAGACCAAGTAACCCCCGCGGGGAGGATAAGCTGTTCATAGAAAGAAAGCCCGTGAAATTTGCTACAATGCGATGTATCTTTAAAAGAATTCTAGGAGGACATATTTTTGGAATATGCACTTAAGCAAATATACTCAACTTTAAAAGTACCGTGCAAGAGGTCCGGGTTCGAAGCCCGCTCGGGGCAAAGTTTTTGCAATGTTTTGTAAACTGCCAAAAAACATATTTTCGATCTAAAATTGATGTCTATTCGTCTCATAGCTCCATAAATTTGCATATCGACGCCGCATTCTCTGAGGACTGCTCCGCTGATATTTCTTCAAAACACCACAGCCACGACATGCTGTGCGACAGGTCATAGATTTTTTTTTAAATTATACAACACTATTTTGCACAAATAAAAGTTGTTTTCAGGTGCGAATCGCTGCAGTTAACGTTGGGTGACCTGCGCGAAACTGTTGCAAACCTGTATACAGCTGCTAATTTCGCTGCGCAGAAAGAAGGCGGACTTCTGAGAGAAGCGAAAGCACGGGACTTGGAACTCAAGTTGAATGATATTTATCGAATCGAAGAGAACGTTGAAGAACTGAAGCGGCATCAGTTACGAACAACGGCGAGCGAAGCAGATCGGGATAGAATTGTGACGGAACTCCAAGAAAATCAAGCGCTCATAACTCTTGACTGGGCGATGAAACTCCTGCCAATGTTTGCTCGGGAAAAAACAACAGACTTCTTTGGAAAACGAGGATTTTCCTGGCACGTGACTCATATACTTGCGCGGCGCAACGCAGAATATAAACAGCACTCCATGTACCACGTCCTCAACAGCGAAACACAGGTAGACCATTGATGTTAAGATGTCAAATGTAGTGTTTTATTTTCTTTTTGAAACCTTAAATCGTAACCGATTTTGCAGGACACTATCGCCGTCACAGCCATTCTCAATCATACCCTGCAAATTTTACACAAAGGGGGGATAACATCTGTATTCTTGCGAAGCGACCAGGCAGGTGGGGAGAGTATAATGAAATAGACGAGTTGTACATAAGATTTTGAGGCTGCTACAAATCGGCAGCAACTCTTGGCAGCATGAAAGAACTTTCACGGTCCTCTGGAGTCAAAATCGTCGGCTACTATTTCTCCGAGACTCAAGCTGGGAAAGGACCATGCGATCGGATGAGTGCATTGGCGAAGAGAAAATTGCGGAACTACGTTGATAGTGGAAAGGACGTAACCACTCCAAATGAAATTTTGGCAGGAATAACTCACGGAAAACCGCTACGTGCAGTCTCGGTTTACACGGGAAGCATTAGAAGAGGAGAAGCGTCTAAGGCCAAAATTGCCGGAATAAGGAAGTATAACACGTTCCTATTTGAAGAAACGGCACTTCGAGTTCATCGATATTCTACTATCGGTATCGGCAAAGAGATCGACTACTCATCTCTACAACACAATGAAGGAGAGTTCATCACCGATTCATCTGGAGGTTGCCTGGACACGACATCTGAACTATGCTGGTTGGGGAGAGAAGGCCAACCAATCCGAGGCGAGGTCACGCCGGACCATGGCCGTGATCGTAATGAAGAAATAGATGATGAGGCTTGCCGCGCTCCTGAAGATGCCGAATACACTCTCACGGGAAGTTGCCCTGAATATGGGTATCTTTACAGATGCCCAGAAGAAACCTGTGGAGCTGAATTCTTGCAAGCCCACAATCTCGAGAGACATCTCCTTTTTGGCAAACATAGGGCAATTTCCGAGAGGCTGACTCTTCGGGATTATGTTCTGAAGCGGTACGGCATGTGTCTCGAAGGAGAAAAGATTGAGCAGGCATATTCCGAAGTCGACGAGGCAATCGAGTCGCTAGCAGAAGTGACAGATAACGGGCTTCGTTTGCCACAAGGCTGGGCACTTCGCGAGCATAAGAAGGGCACTCGACTTCCACCCAGGTCTAAGACGTATGTGATCGAAGCGTTTAATGATGGCCTTCGTACGGGCACTAAACATGATCCTCGACAGCTGGAGAAGAAAATGCGCAACGAAATCGACGCAGCTGGAAAATTACTCTTCTCACCGCCAGAACTTCTCAATTACCAGCAGATAGCAAGCATTTTCGGAAATCTTGCCTCGAAGAAGAGACATGCAAATGTGCCCGACTTGGATCAATCAACAACTACAACGACACCGCAACCAACATCTGTGAACGTCTTAGACGAGCTTGATGAACTGTTCGATACGGAAGGTGATATCATTGAGGAGGCTCAATCGGAACCGCTTTTTGGGACTGACTTCGACGAATTTAGACAACTGATAGAGAATGACGTTGAGTACCCATCTGAGAAGGCAGATCCAAAAAGAAATCCCACAGCCACGCAAACGGAATCACCTGAGGAGCTCTCGAATGAAGACGTATTTGAGCCTGTAGACATGAGCGGGTCTGCCCAGACAGCACCCAGACGCGTCCACGATGAACTATTCTGACCATTAGTCATGATAATCCCTACATATTTGTTCATTGATGAGCCCCTCAAGAGACTTGAGAAATGCTTTGCACTTTCGAATCACGAAGCTAAAATGATTCTATAATTGTGCACCTTTGTTGGAATAAAAACATGTTGAAGAAATTTTCAGTTGGTGAAATCAGAATGAAAACGGAAAGCATATGCAAATTTATGGAGCTATGAGACGAATAGACATCAATTTTAGATCGATAATATGTTTTTTGGCGGTTTACAAAACATTGCAAAAACTTTGCCCCGAGCGGGCTTCGAACCCGGACCTCTTGCAAGGTACTTTTAAAGTTGAGTATATTTGCTTAAGTGCATATTCCAAAAATATGTCCTCCTAGAATTCTTTTAAAGATACATCGCATTGTAGCAAATTTCACGGGCTTTCTTTCTATGAACAGCTTATCCTCCCCGCGGGGGTTACTTGGTCTGAAAAACCAGAAAAACCATATTTTTAAATCTATTTATACGATTTTTGCTGCTTAAAAGTTGTTTTCACGAAACGTCACCGCGACCTTTTTTAAAGAGAATACAAAGATCTATAAAACACAAAAAAGAGATTTCAAAAATCTTAAGAAATAACTGAGATATGGGCATGTGAATTTTAAGCGTAAATCGCTATTATCTCGAAAGAAAATTTTTTTTTCGAAATCACGATTTCACCATTTTAAAGAGCATGTCGAATAGTACAAATGATCAAGTTTTCATCAATTTTAAAAATCAAAAATTTCCCATTGCAGAGGGCAGATCGACCCTTACAGATAGGCTGTCTTAATAAACCTGTCATTATCTGGCGACAAATGCAGCATAGTAATAGCCAGATTCAACAGAATCACATGTTTTTAAGGTAAATCCAAGTGATAGCGCTGAAAGTGTTGCTGCACCGTCAGCTGACTCTTCTGAATCGTCCCCCCTGATCCATCCTGGCGTTTCGTTCCGTCGTCAGCTTCTTCCTTCTCTTGCGCAAACCTTTGACCTGGTCATCTCTCATCGTTCCTTCATTGAAATCCCGAATCTGGAGTCCCGCCTGAACATGGTCGAGTCGCTTTGGAAGCGCACCAATCGGTATGCCTTGGTTCCATATTCAACTTTTCTGTCATTCCATATTTTTTATTCTTCTCGCCATTGAAGGTATCTGGTTTTGATCGAATCTGGTCTGGAGGACTCTTTCTCCACCCTCATGGACCTTCGTAACTTCCTTCTTGAGAGCGGTGTCCGCATTCGAAAAGACGAGTGTGAATCACTGCTAAAAGTACACAACAGGTAACAACTTTCCCAATGTCCGCGTATTCGCCGTTCTTGCTCCCTTTCAATTATGCCTGGCTCAATTTACCTTTTGAGATGGACTGACACTACATCTGGCATTCTTCACCAGACTGGAATCTCCGAGTTCGAACGCTTTCAACTGCTTTCCCCTCAGGTTTTTGCGTGTTGATTACGAACATGCTTAAGAATGGAAGAATGCACAGATGCCAGCGGGCGTGTCTCTGCCCACCGAACTGCCAACTGCCAGTCTCTTCGCCCCGTGTCCTCATGACATGGGCTGTCCGAAACATGCAATGAGGTTGTTCCGATATCCCAGTTTGCTTCCATTTACAAATTACATACTAATTTCTTTTACAGCTTGTCATGTAACTTTCGTGTTCAATGGGATCCGATTCGAGCGGATGGAAAGAAAGGAACTACGGGAACGAATGGACAGGAAGCTTCTTTGATATCATTTATAATTCTTGAGAAGAAAGCCAGGCCTGGTGGGGAACCACTCGGAAGAATCCTTGAGGTATGCCTTTCTGTGTACTTTATATCACGACGGTTGAACTTTCTAGGCTCGAAAACTGCATGGCCACGTTGTATGCGATGTGTGCACTGCCTTTAAAGGAATACAGCGAATCTCAATTTCTAAACGGGGTAAGTCAGTCTATTGCCTTTTTTCTATTTTCTTGTGAGCACTGAAATCTATATCTTCTCGCCATCCTTGTTGATTTTTTTTTTGCATTGCAGCGGGCGATCTCTATAAAGCGGTTCGTGGCAGAAACTCTGGTGAAGTCTTCCCTCTCAAAATGCGAACTCAACAGACTCAATCACAATACGACTTGCTTGATATTGTCAAGCAAAACGATTAGGATAATAAATAAATGCTCTTATCAATATGGCATGGAGTCGAATAAAGAGCATTCAGAATGAGACATCGTCAACAAGTATAAGAAGGGTACCAATAGCAATGAAGAGAGATGCAAGAGCACACCGAGCAGAGAGTGACTCACCCATGGCCCTCCCTGCAACTGCAGTCACCACCAACTGCAGGGAGTTGACACACGGGACTACTATTGACAAAGGGAACCGGGCCACAAGCCAGACCATGCAGGCAGAGGCAAGTTGGTTGACAACCAACGGAAGGAGGAAGCGCCACTCGGAGAGCAGAGAGAAGAGGTATCCGAGTGGCCCGGGCTGACTACTCACGGCATCTACAAGAGAGGCCTGTCTCGAGTGAGCTGTGGAAGAGTGGCTAACCCTTTTGATTTGTGGAGAGGCGCACTCCACGGCGGAGAAAGGGGTTCGTGATGCCCCATATGGCGGCCACTGTCAGCATGCAGCCGATGCATTCCCACGACCAGCTGCTGCTATCTTGCATTTCCAAATGGCTACAGGGCGAGCGGTTCCCGAAGGAAATTTTGAATGCAATAGTAGTATGGCCGTGAACTAAATTAGGAATGTTCTGAAAGCACTAAAAGAGCCCAGTTAGGATGGTTCACAGCAGTGCAATGAAATCCTGTTGATGGTGCCCGTTTTACACATTGAGCCGTGATTAACCGATTGATGTGAGCTTTTTTGCGATCTCAGGGTGGGACCCTCGATACTCTCTTCTAATTCAAGGCAATCATGGAGGGAATGCCACGCTTCACTATGATAGCTCCTGAGTGGAAAAGGCCGTCATCGTCTCCAGAAGTCTCCGGCTTCTCACATGGGATAAGAACGGTCAGTTATTTGCATTGTTGCGGCGGTAGTTGCAAAGATGGATATTCAGTACATTCGGGAACACTTTGGCCAAGATCCAGACGATTTCTCCGATGCAGTCAAGGAACTTCTCGAGCTGCGTGAAGTGGGTTTGATTTTTAATGTATTTATCATCCTTATTCCTCCCATATCATGGGTATTTCTAAGAGTTTGGAATTGTAAACTTATGTCCAGGATGCTGCGAAGCTCTACCCGTCTGTGGAAGTCGCATGTCATCTCAAGCGCTACTACGCGCAACTGAAGATGCTTGCAAGCCGAATTCCATTCGACGGCTCAAATCCGAATTTGCAGATTTCCTGGAGCTGGTAAATTTTCTTTCTGAATTAATCAGTACACTGGTTAAGAAAAACCGTGCAATTTGAAGTGATTTAGGCACGATTGTCTGCAGGATCCTTCGAATGTTGTTTCATACACTGATATTGAATTTGAGGTTCATCTTTCACTGTTCTCTCCTATGTTTTACCTAAGCAATCAGTGTTATCAGATCGTTGAGTTGCTTGACTAGAGAGATAAGTTGCACGTTTATAGATGGCTTCTGTCATGTTCAACATCGCATGCGTCCACGCCAGGATTGCCGCTGAACAACCACGAGACTCCGAAGACGTTTGATCATTTTATCTTCACCATTTTTAAACTTTACCAGATGTATGGACTCTTTAGGGCATCAAGAACGCATTCATGCACTTCGGCTATGCAGCGTATCCATTCCAATGCCTGAGGGATGAGATCAATGCTTCAAGGTCACATTTTATATTTTTTGTGCCCGAATTTAAACTTTTTGTACCTTGGCATTGCATAGTGCGTTGAGATGTTTATTTCAGATTCGGAACAGCTGACTTTGATCACGTATTCGTTACATTCTTTCTTAATGCTGTTATGGTGAGTTAACTATATTTCCCTCCATTTTTAATATTAATTTTTGCTGTTAATTAAGTTTTTAGTTTAGATCAAGTAAACTATTGCTTGCAGGCTCAAGCTCAAGAATGCATGGTCGAAAAGGCTCTAATCGATCACCGAAATCCGCTCGTGATTGCGAGGTTTTTTCCTTTTCTTTTTGGCCATCTCTGATCTGTGGTTGTTTGAACTGTATTCCTCTCTTTCTTATATAATATGATTTCAGACTGACATCTCATCTATTCGAAGTCTATTCAAAATGCAGAGAACATCTGGAGAGCAGTTGTCTCTGCGATATCCTCAGCACCACTCGCTTCAGAGTTAGTGCCTAATTTTGTAATCCTCCCACCCATAATATCGATTTCTAGGTTGTTCACGAATGGATGCGGTTGTGCAGTGTGAAATCGTATACTTATGGTGCCATTTCCATGCTTTATCTTGGAATGCAAGCAGAAGAACAGGAGAAGCACGGGGAAAGGTTCTCTTTTTTCTTTTCGAGCTTTTCCTCTTCTAAATTTTTTTATTTGTAGAGTGGCATACTATTCTGCTGCTGCAGAACGAATCAAGCACGCCGTTAAGGTTAATCAGGGGAAAAAGGGTGCTCCGGACCGGACAGAGATCCAAAAATTTAAAATATCTGGCCAATTCTTCCCACCTTATTTTCCTCGAAAAAATCCACCCTAAATTTCGTGGCCTTCGGAGGTCTTACCCACCTACTTTTGTTGGTCCCTGGGACCACCCTTTTTTCCTGAGGTTAATCTGTTCTGACTATATCTTTTGATTCTATGCCTTCTTATCTAATCGTTCAGATGGTGGAGAAGGAGAAGCGACTGGAGTATAGAGAGACGGTCATGTTCGTCCTGGATGTCGTAACTGCAAAGTTAGATCTTTCATTAATCTGTCAACCGCTGTTTTTCTGAATTCAAGTCTTCCATTTTGTACTTCATAGGGACACCAACGCAAGGAAAGAGAACGAGATCATTTATCACGCCAAGGTCCCGAAGATAACGGAAATCTCCATGGCAGAAGTTGGCTTCTTCCACACCACATCCACTTCTTATTGTATTCGTTGCAGCCGTTGAACATGGCGTGCGCGTACAGCTTCAACCCCACAGATCGAAGCATCTCTGGTTGGTGGTCTGGGAATAAAAGCCACTGTCGAGGACCCAGAAGATTAGGGTAGGGAATGAGGTATTGGGCCTGAAAACCAGTGTTGGTTAGCTGCTTCTGCACAAATGATCCTCAAAAACATGGTGGGGAAGGGCTTTGTGGAGGCCTAAAATCAGATTGGGTCTGTCAAATCGGCAGTATCTTTTTTTCCCTGTTGGTAGTGGGCTCGCTTCGTGTGTTGGAAGGCGGTGATTTGAAGGAGAGGACTTGTTTGCTGCTCTGCTGCCGACTTCAGTTGTGAAGGCAGTGTCTGTCTACGAGGACATGAAGGATCAAGTCAGGAGGGGCGCACATCAGAAGGTTGCCGCGTACGACCAGGAGATTGAGTAATTTTTATTCCATCATCTATACCACTCTCTCTCTCTCTCTTTCTCTCTCTCTCTCTCTCTCTCTCTCTCTCTCTCTTTCTCACTCTCTCTCACTTTCTCTCGTACATTATGTTTTCGTTGAGGGATGAGCTGAAGAGAATGCGTGTGGATGAGTTGACCCGTCGACTGCAAAGCGAGGGAAGATCAGGAGGGGGAGAGAGTGACGAAGAGATCCTGGCCGAGTTGCCTGAGGAGATGCTGGAGAGAAATGCCTTCTTCTCTTCCCACGCGGACGCCATTCCCTCTGTGCTTGACAAGCTGAGAAGTGCGTTGTCTCTTTCCTTGATTTCCAGCCATCTGCTGATATTCAGAAGTAGCCGGTCGCGGCCACGAAGTGGAGGGCAGACTGAATGAGCTGGCGGCGCGGTTCAACTCGGAGGATCTGCCTGCGAGTGTAAGCAAAAAGGCACTCGCCATCTCAGTCAGAGAATCCTTTCAGGAGATGGATGAAGGGCTGAAGGCAATTCGAGAGGAGATCTCACGCCTCTCTCAGCACAGTCAGCAAGCCAAGTTTGTTTTTCATATCTTATTTTCCATGATTAAAACATATTTTCGTTATTGCAGAAAGACTAACGCGGAACTTCAACGACTTCTGGCTGATCACTCAGAGCAACTCCGCTCCCTCGCCCTTCCTTTCCAAGACTTTCTTCAACTTTTCAAGAGCTCTTTGTCTCTCGGCGCAGAAGGTTTCTTTCTTTCTTTCCTTCGAGTGTTTACTCGTCCCTGAAAGATGCTATTTGAGGAAGGAGTTCTGAAAGGGGAAAACAGCTGATCGACTGCCTGACTGCAGTCCAGCGAATGCAGCGGGAGAGACTTGAACTTGTGCAAATACTCGAAGAAGATCTCAAGTTAGAACGTTTTTTTAACACTATTTTTGTTTTGCGTCACGATTATTCTATGCCAGTTAATAAAAGAATCGTCATTTTTGGCTATTTTTCGAGAAAAAAAATTAGTTTTCGGCTAACCTATTTGATTTTTCGAGGCCCTCGGAGGTTTTACCCACTCAGAAAAATGCTATTTTTGCCTACAAAATGGCGTTTTCTCTCAATAAATGTGATTTTTGACCGAAAAAGGGCAATTTTTGACTTTGTACCCCCCTCCACCGACTTTTGTGGGACCCTCGGAACACCCGTTTTCCCCTGGCTGAAGCTCATTGTAGGCACGATGACATCAGCGGGAATCTTCTCATTGAGAAATCCGTTGATAACACGCAGATTTTCAACAATTCTCTGAAGAAACACTCCGACGTTAGTTTTTCCATTCTTTCCATTTTTGAAGGTCACTCATTTTCTTCCCAATTTGAAATGTATAATCTGCGAGTATCCTTGAGGTAATCAACCGGATCAACAGCAACCTGGAGAGTCAGAACGACTTCGTGGCAGCTCTTCGTGATGCGAATGCTGAGTTCGCAGAGGAGCGAGAAGAGATCGAGAGCCAGTCTGCAGTGTCAGTGGAATGCTCCTTGCTTGTCTTGGTCCTCCTCGGAGATGATGTGGTTTGAGAAGGCGAGAACGCGTCCTTGGCCTCGTTGCCGCCGCGGATGTCTACACCGAAGTGGACAAGAAGGTTACCAATCCATGCATGTTATATACTTCTCTTTTTTATATTTCGAACTAAATTTACCAGGAGAGTTTTATTTTTTGCAAAAGTATTTCTGCCGCTGTACGATCAAGTTGAAGAGCTCGTTTTATTGCTGAGTCCATCCAGGGGAAAAAAAAAAGATACTGTCGATTCGACAGACCCATCCTGATTTTAGGCCTCCACAAAGCCCTACCCACCATGTTTTTGAGGATCATTTGTGCAGAAGCAGCTAAGCAACCTTGGTTCCCTTACCCAATACCTCATTCCCTACCTTAATTTTCTGGGTCCTCGACAGTGGCTTTATTCCCTGACAATGAGTCTATCATGTATTGATAAGACATGAAACAGGTGGAAGAGGCTGCTCTCTTCTACTCCAAACTGGAAACGCGGATCAAGCAGATGGCAGTGGCATCGGATGCTATCGCAGCGACTTGTGAGTTTCCCTCTCTTCTTGCTTCCACTTCATTGGAATCCTCATTAACAGATTCTACTATGGAGAAGAAGCGAGAAGGTCAGCCGACACCCATGGAGGGGAGCAGGTCATTTCATCCTTTCCACGCATTTTATGCACTTAATATTCATGCTATTCTACTACTTTCTTGTGGAATCTCACACTTAATCATTGTTGAAAAGTAGACTTTATATTACTTGTTCGACTATCTCGACCCTGACATTTCCATTTTCAGAACCACCATGGAACGGTTTTCACGTGATTTGGCAGCAGAGGAATCAGGGGGCATTGATGCGCCAAGCATGCCGACACTCGCTCGGCCCCTGCACTCCAAACTGCATACTCTTTCTCACTCACCGATACCGGCAGCACCTAGTCAGCTCTCTCTCTCTCTCCTCTCTCTCTCTCTCTCCTCTCTCTCTCTCTCACTCTTTCTCTCTGTTTTCCTGTCTCTCTCTCTCTTATTCCATCGTCTGTACGCTGTATATTTGAAGGAGAAGTGCGCCGCGAGCGAGGTGGCGGTGCGTACTTGGAGTTCTTCCGAGCCAAGATGGGAGGAGAGGCGGGCAGCTTGACTCCCCCTGTCCCTTCAATGCTGCCCTCTCCTCAGCCTACCTTTGAATCCCCTTCCTCGTTGCCCTTCCCCATCCCTGCTCATTCTGCTGCATCTTCTGCTGCTCAGTATGCTCCTTCTCTCGTGTCAACTAAACATTCCTCCTCCTTCTTTTGAATTTTATTTTGTTTTAGGAATGCTGAGAGGGCTCCGGTTCGCGCGCCTGGCTACCTTACTTATAGTGCGTCGTTTTCTACTTATTCTGTCGTATTTTTCCGTTTTAAGGAGGCGGTTTTTTTTGTAGGAAACGGAGGCGCTGCTTATCAACCTCCTCCAAGTCATGTCTCGCCCATCCAGCCGCCTGCACAATTCCCGCAGGTGTCTTTACTTTAATATTTAGCTTTCTTTAAAGCCTCCATTAAGGCGATTTCATCGACGACACATTTGATGGCCTACCGAAACGCTGCTCCCAGTCCTGTGTACAGTACACCCTCTCAGTCATTGGCTTACAATCCCCCTCCCCTTCCACATGTACAGAACTCAACCACAGCTCCGCATTCTCAGCAGCCCCACCCTACTCTCCCCTTCCCGTTCAATGCTTCATCTCAGTTCGTTCCATACTGTACTCCAATCCCTCCAAGTGCTCACAGCAATACGGTCCCTCCGACATCCTACAGTACTGCTGGATATCCTGGCTCAAGGATGCCATTCACTGCTGGGGCTCCCATCCCATCAGCCAACCTCGGAAACGCTCCTCTCACCTCATATGAACACGATTACTCTTCGAATGGGCTGCCTGCCGCTCCGCTGCCTGCTTCCTACAGTATGCCCCCCTCTGCACCTCGACTTCCTCAGCAGGGACATCTTCCTCCTCCCTCATCTATTCCTTCTCTTCCTCCCTCTCACTCAACTCCTCATCCCCTTCCACCATGCAACTCTACTGCTGCGCGTCCCATGCCATCTTTGCCTTCGCTGGATGAATTATCTGCAACCCTTCGAGGGAGTTCTTTGACAACTCGGCCGGTCCCCCTCCCCTTCGCTTCCTCCGGTTCCTCACCCTCTCCTTGGCATCGTGGCTGTTCTTCGGTTTGTCTGCTCTTTTTTTATTTGTTATTTTACCTTCTTTTTCATTTGCAGGGCACGAATGGACCTTTGCCTCCCCCTCACCCTCACCCTCACCCCCACCCCCACCCCCACCCACAGACATGCGCCCCTCTTCCGTCTCTGCAACCAGCGCCTGGAGGGCCCTTTCTGCCTACACAGCCGTCCCCCGCTCTGGTGTGCATGCATTCTTCATTCCTTTTGATTCTATTGTAAACCTGAAAAGAGATACCTGGTTTAGGTTACTGTGATTAACAAGTAATAATTTAAGGATCTTCTGAGCGGGATCTCGAGTGATCTTTCTTTTCTTCCTGCGCCTCTTCAACCAATGGCTCTTCCACCCTCAAGTGTCCATGGTTATCCCTTGGATGGATTTCTAAGTATGTAATCGGGAGAGAATTGCAGAGAATGCAGTTGAAAGTCAGAGAGGGCGACCGCCCCCCTCGGAGATGCCCCTCTTGAGTGCGGCAGACCCCGCTCTTCCTGCTCCCGCTACTCGTCCCGCTGCCACCGTTCTGCCCATTCAACAGCAGCCTCCCCAACAGATTCCTCTTCAATCTCCCGTCAGTCATTCTCCTTCTCGCAGTTTTTCTTCCTAACTAAAAGCATGCAAAGTAGAGACTTGAATGTATTGTGGAGATGCTGACGATGACAATGACTGCCACTCATTCTTCTCTCCCCCCTCCCAATCCTCCACTCAACTCGCAACTTCCACCATACACTACACGCGAACAGATTCACTCAGAGGGGGCAACTCAGGAGACTCCACTGCAACAGGTCATCCGTTCGGAAGATATTGAGAGTGAATCTCTCTCTCTTCCTCTCTCTCTCCCTTCCCACTCATTTTCAACGTTCTTTCTCTTGAGTCGCCTCCATTGTCTTTGCTGGGAGACCCGCGGACCTTCAGCATCGGGAGTGCTGACTTGGCCAAGCTGGAGAAGCGTCTTCTGCATGCGAGTATCCGCGGAGACTCTGAGAAGGTAAGGAAAGGGAGGGAGGGGGAGGGCAGATCAGACCAGTCCGGTCGTCTTCTCTTCCAGCCTCGCCTGGATTCCTCCGATCCCCTCAACTCAATCGACGCTTTCTGGAAGGCGGAATAACTGAGCAACTTCCTTCTAAGTCATTCCATCCCTTATTTACTGTTTCTACTGAACGAGTCCGCTCATGAGCATCTTAATCCTCTTCTATTTATTCTAATTCTACGAATGGTGGTGATAGACACGAGTGATAATTCCCTCATCATATTATTGTTGTATTGTCGCAGATAAAGCAATCTACGCTGTTCAACTGCGGTACTCTTCTCAACTGTCCATTGATATCAATGTCTTGGCGTTCAGCTACCTATTTTTTGCACCGCAGGAACAGCTCTGAAAGGTTGTTGGTTCCAGCAACCAGTTTTAAGTGAGACTACTTATACAGACCTCTTCTGCCTTCTTCCTCAAATTGCTGTGAAAATGAACACGGCCAGTGCCAGAGATGGTCACTTTATTCCTCTCCGTCCACGTGATGGATTATTTCCCTTCCTATCACTTAGTCTTTCTCTCTGCCCTCTCTTTCTCTCTCTCTCTCTCTCTCTCTCTCTCTCTCTCTCTCTCTCTTTCTCTCTCATTTTCCTCATTTCTCTACATTTCTGTCTGCATTCCTCGACGGACCTCTCTGTACTTACTTTGCCCTTTCCACGGCTTGTGATAGACCTCGCAGGACTTGCATCAGTGTAGATTATGGAATAATGAAAGCTGCTGTACTTTGTTATCAGTAGTGAACGTGTTCTCATTGGTCCATTTGCACTCCGTGCTTTCATTTCTCTCTCTTTCACGCAGTCTCCTCGCCTCTCACTCTCACTTTCTCTCTTTCTCGCATTCTCTGTATGTCTCTGTCTCTTTTTCTCTGTCTCACGCATTCTCTATATGTTTTTCTCTCTCTAGCTTTCTCTTTCTCTCTCTAGCTTTCTCTTTCTTTCTCTCTCTCTCTCTCTCTCTCGCTCTCTCTCTCTCTCTCTCTCTCTCTCTCTCTTTCTCTCTCTCTTTCTCTCTCTCTCTTTCTCTCTCTCTCTCTTTCTCTCTCTCTCTCTCTCTCTCTCTCTCTCTCTCTCTTTCTCTCTCTGCTTCTGACACAAATATTCACATTTTTTCTGTCGCCATCATCAGCAGTTTCGTGCAGTGAATTCCTTGTTGGTCTCCCTTGAGTTGCATCTTGTTATATTCTGTAGCAGAGGAAGTGGTGGAGGATGTCTGTTCCGGAGCAGAACAAGATGGGACTTCTCTCCTGCACCAGCTATGTCATCGGTTCGTTTTATTACTTTCTT
Organism: Allodiplogaster sudhausi; assembly: GCA_945643635.1. Classification (NCBI taxonomy): domain Eukaryota; kingdom Metazoa; phylum Nematoda; class Chromadorea; order Rhabditida; family Diplogasteridae; genus Allodiplogaster; species Allodiplogaster sudhausi. The sequence goes on from CALZFC010000066.1 coordinate 834,412, forward strand.
ATTTCCATGTCAAAGGCGGAAAAACGGCATGTGAATTAAGAGAAGAACCTACTTTTTTTTTGAAGATATGGCAGAAAAATATATTATAACTTCACTTTTTCTCTCACTCTCTTTCTCTCTTAATCTCTATGTATTCATCGTTCTCTGTCTCTCTATCTGTCTCTCTCTCTGTCTCTCTCTCTGTCTCTCTCTCTTTCTCTCTCTATCTCTCTTTCTCTCGCTCTCTCTCTCTCTCTCTCTCTCTCTCTCTCTCTCTGTCACTGTCTCTCACTGATCCATCCTCGCCTCTTGCAGGCAATATAATCGGCTCTGGTATCTTCATCACTCCTGCGGGAATGGCAGAGTACTCCAAATCAATTGGTCTTTCTCTTCTGCTCTGGATTTTCTGCGGACTTCTTTCCCTTCTCGGTTTGTCCAGGCTACAGATGAGAACGCAGCACAGCAGAAATGAAAAGGGGATGACAAATTTGAGGGTGCTAGAATTTGTCTCAAAGAAGATTTCATCGTTCCACGCTATTTTGTCAAGAACAGATCATGTAGAATTCTTCATAGGGCACCGGTTGTCTTTAGAGCATTAAAGGTATCATTTCTATTTTTCCTTTGATAACAATGAGCTGCTTTGTCATAATTGCTTTATGCTTACAACTCTTAGTTGCGCCTCCCTCTCTTTTTTTCTCTCTCTACCTCTCTTTCTCTCTCTCTCTACCTCTCTTTCTCTCTCTCTACCTCTCTCTCTCTCGCTCTCTCTCTCTCTCCCTGTCTGTCTCTCTCTCCATGCTCTCTTTTCATTCTCTCACTCTCTCTGTAGGTGCTATTGTCTACATCGAGTTGGGGACATCAATCGTAGAGCCAGGATGTGACTATGCGTATGCAATTCACGTGGGCTGGAGGGGTGCTGCCTTTTCCTTCATGGTTGTTTCTGTCTTCCTGACCTTCCCTGCTTCTGCTGCCATCCAAACCGTCACTTTCGGGGAGTATATTGGTTAGATCTCTCTCTCTCTCGTAGTTTCCATGTCTTCACTCATTCTTCTACCATTTTTTGAGTGGAAACGTTATCGCCGCTGGTTAAGCTGGAGGGATTTCTCGGTGCCTTCGCTCCCAAATTGGTTGGATTGGTTCTTCTAAGTGAGTCTCTTGCTTCAATTAGTCTTTCTCTTTCTGATTTTCTCAGTTTCTCTTTGTTCGAACTCCTTCCATTCAGTTCTGCTAACCGTACTCAACTTCTACTCTCTCGAGAAGTTTGCTGCTCGATTCCAGGTATTTCTTATCATTGTTTCTCCATTTATATTTTTCTTGACAGATTGTTACGCTTGCAGACTATTGCGACGGCCGTCAAAATGGTTGCAATGGTTTTAATCATTGGTGCTGGACTGTATCACTTGGCGATTATGGGTGAGCAACACCGTTTCCCGTTCGCATACTATTTCCCTCTTTCTCCTCGCCTTTATCTTCCCTCTCTCTCTCCCTCTCTCTCTCTCTCTCTCTCTCTCTCTCTCTTTCTCTCTCTCCCTCTCTCTCTCGCGCGCTCTCTCTCTCTTTCTCTCTCTCTCTCTCTCTCTCTCTCTTTCTTATAGAAATGCTTTGGTCTTGAGGTGAGACGGGAAACTTCGCGGCCCCGTTCTCAGGGGCGGACTGGAGTCCGGGAGCCCTGGCCTTGGGGATGTACGGTGGCCTGTGGTCCTATGCCGGCTGGGATATCCTGAACTACGGTACCCCCGAGATCTCGCACCCCCGTCGGACGATGCCCCTGGCACTGGTTATTGGTATCTCTGTGGTCTGCCTCACCTATCTCTCCATTAACGTCTCCTTCTTCACTGTTCTTAGCATTGACGAAGTCCGCAACAGCACTGCCATCGCTGCTGTCAGTTCTCTTTTGCATTTCGAAAAAATGGAATTTAATTATTCCTCTTGGCTTTATGCTGTAAGTTGTTTTATAACTTTATTTTCTCCAGCCATTACACGTGATATTTCCTTGTTTTCTCCTTGATTAGTCCCTAGCTGTCCATAGGACTTTGCGGAGCGTTCCCTGGGCGGCGCGGCCTCCGCCTTGCCAGTGATGATTGCACTCATCGTCACCAGCACTCTCAACAGCAATCTCTTCTGCGGCAGCCGGTTTCTCTCTTTCTCTACCTCTCTTTTCCCTTCTACCGTCCTCTCTTGAGAATCATGCAAGCGGCAGCCCGTGAGAGGCAGCTGCCCGCTGTCTTTGCTGGCCTGCACGTGCCCTCTGGCAGTCCTCGCCCGGCCGTGCTTGCTCAGGCACTCTCTCTTCCCTCTTCTGTCCCCTGATCTCTGATGTCCTTGCAGAGTCTGCTGACAGTCTTGTGTACCTTCATCAGCATGGACTACCTCATCAACTGCGTGACCTTCGTGATGTGGGCACAACGCGCCCTCACTGCGGCCGCCCTTCTTCTCATTCGATATCAACACATTCCCGTCGAGTCAAGTTTGCAACTCTCTGCAGCTACGGTAGCCCAGTCGTTCTCTATCGCCCCCTTCGTTCTCTTTCTGTTTCTCTCTCTCTCTCCCTCGTTCTCTCCCTCCCTCGTTCCCCCTCTCTCTCTCCCTCGTTCTCTCCCTCCCTCGTTCCCCTCTCTCTCTTTCTCTCGTTCTCTCTCTATTTCTCCCTCTCTCTCTATTTCTCTCTCTCCCTCGTTCTCTCTATCTCTCTCTCCTCTCTCTCTCTCTCTCTCTCTCTCTTTCTCTCTCTCTCTTTCTCGCTACCCTTTCCAGATCCGATCCGCGTGCCAATAATTCTGACCGTTGTCCTCTTCATCAGCTCGACCGCACTGGTTGTCGTCCCTCTCTTCACAGAGTTCTTTGTGCGTAGCTGTTTAGTATGGATCTCCTTGATTCATGCTGCCTCTTCACTCTCTGCTCCCTCTAGATAACTCTCGTTGGGTTCGGGATCCTCATCGCTGCTTTCATCGTCTACGTTCTTCTTCTCCGTATCAACTGGCCGTGTAATCTGCTGCAAGTAGTCGATAGTTAGTAATTATTCATTTGTTCCAATGAAAAGTCCAAAATGATTGTTTTAAATGAAGATAAGATATTGCAATTGGGTTGGGGGAATTGCGGAATTGCAGAGAAGTCGGCTCAGCTTGTGAACCGAGTGATGGGCGTTGAAACAGACTGGAAGGAAGTTCCTGCCATCAAGCCAGAAGAATGCCAATCTTTCTCTGTCTCTAGGCAACGTTAGCACTTCTTTCTGACTCTAACTTCATGTAACCGAATACTGTTTAATTTAGCTTGTCTATAGTATGTCTCACCGGGTATTTGAAGAGCCAGCTTTACTGCTCTCCGCGAATCTCAGGATATGTTTTGAAATGTTGGCTTATGTTAACCATTTTTGTTAAACTTGTTAAAAATGATATATAAATTAATGTAAAGATCCTTTCAAAGAGAGAGTGAGTAACGAAGTTTCCAGTATGTTCACATAACTAGTGCTGAAAAGTTGGGCGCGGATGAGGGAGAGAGCAAATGTTCAAGCCATGGCGACTCTTTTTCAGTGAGAATGATCAATCATCAGTTCCTGAAGACAGGCCGACGGTAAAAAAAAACAAATAATCTCATTTACATTATTTTTAATTCACGTGACAAGCATGTTTTATATTCACGTATGTTTTGAGCTCCTTTATATGCACTTTTGACCTTGGCAGTAGAGAGTGCAAGGATTAAATTACGATTGGCCAGCCTATGGCTAGAAGGATCACTTGTAAGTGACGCCAAAGGTTTCAATTGAAATGAATGAAAAGCGGGAGGAGAGAACGGGAGAGAAGGAGAAGAAGACTCCTTTCTAATTTTACCTTCTTCAGCTTTCCAATGTGATAAAGTAAGATTATCAATGACGCGGAAATGTTTAGTCTGTACATTATTTGGTTCCAGTCATGGCAGCCGAGGCCAGCTGGAAAGTGAAACAGAACAGTTGTGTTCAGGGATAATTCACTTTTTATGTCAAATATAACTGCGACAACCCGACTCACTATGAACTTGTGAAGAACCGGCTGAGTATTGATTAGATCGGAGCCGATTTGACGAGATATTCATTCATAAATGAAAATGTAAAAGAAATTGAATACGGGATAGGAGCCTCAGGATTCGCACTAATCGGCGGGAAGGAAGAAGAAATTACTACCCTAAATGTTAGGGACGAAATTAATAAATATCACTAGAGAGTTAAAGTGCTGACATCTTGACCCAGGCCTCCTCGCACTTACGATTCAGCTCTTCGAGGCGACGGAGCAAAGCGTCATTCTGGTTCAGGAGAGTTTCGATTCCGTTGATCAGAGTCTGTGAAGGAAACCCTTTCAATTCTCACGCTCTCTCACAATAAACAAGGAAGAAAATGTTTCTCAATTTGCTGGCATAGGTTTCATTCCGATCTGCGGGGATATCTACAGAACCATCCCCTTCGGGTGCAGGTTCAATTCGTTTGAATACCAGAATGTCGAGAGATGCTCAAACCTTCCGTTTCTCTCGATTCCTCTTGACCTGCTCCTCGGATGCGCCGTCCTTACTCATCTCCATGCTGTCCAACGCCACCATGTGCCTCAAGAACATTTTAGTCATTTTCATTGTGAAAGGTAGAGATGGGAGCGAGAGAGTGAGAGAGAGAGAGAGAGAGCGAGAGATAGAGGAAGGAAGAAGCAAGAGTAGAAAAATAAAAATAAAGATGAAAAGCGAAAAAAAAGTTAAGAGGACTGAGAGATCAACTGAGCGTAAAAACAATGAGCAAGCGAGCAATAAGGAGATAGGAGGGAGTGAGTGAAGTTAGATTGAAAACTCGATGGATTATGAGAGAGGGAGGGAGAGAGACAGAGAGAGAGAGAGAGAGAGAGAGAGAGAGAGAGAGAACAAATACCTCGTAGATTCTTCGTTGAACACTCGCATTCGTTTCTCGATCCGCTTGGCCATCTCTCGGTGTTTCTCAGCTGCATTAATTTTTGTTAAAAATATTTAAGGTATCTCAATGAAGAAACAGAGAAAAGGAATGATGATTTCGCGCATAAATCAGATACATGTAATTATAAATATTTAAGGTAATTCTATGAAGAAACGGAGAAAAAGGAATGATGATTTCACGCATAAATCAGATACACGTAATTATAAAAATTATCATATATCTAGAAAAGAAAATTGAAGAAACAGGAAGAAACGAAACCATCGAGGAAACATTTCTCCAACTCCTCCAGGTCGACGCGGAGAGAATCGAAATGTGCCTGAAGACCTTGCAGATTTTTCTTCTCGTAGTTAACTAGCTGTTTGAATGCCGCGTCGTCCTGATAATATCATAACGATTACAATCAAAAGAGAGCTGTAACAGTTGGCAGAATGATGAAGGGAAAGGAGAAGGGAGGATCATCTTAACAAGAGAACTAACAATGAGGGCCGCCCTCGCACTGCCCATGATGAGTAGTTTGTCCCCCTCGCGAAAAGAAGACACATCCAGAGGTGTCGCCGCTTCTCCAGATAGAGATCGGCCTAAACCCAGCAACAGCTTACTACAACTTCACTTCAACCACAGGCTACAAATAGGAGCGAGATATTGTAAATTCGACAAAGAATAAGATGTCAACGTGATAAAAATAACTTAATGTAACCTTTATGAATTATCTTCATCCGTGCTGGATCTACGTTGGTGTGGCTGGCGATAAGCTCCCGTAGCTGCCCGAGAGTAGATACTGCCGTCTCTTGTTTATCAATTTCTCCTTGCAAGTCATCGTCTAGGCAATCTATTTTAATTAGTTACACTCATACCCATTTAAAAAGAACAGCAACCCCTTAAAGAAATATAACTGAATTTTGAATATGAAATGTGTCAGCCAGTACGAAGTAGCAGCGAGCTGATCAACATGCTTTTAGTTTTACGAGAGAAATCCCCGAAAGATGGAGGGAAAAAGTGGCCGATAACCTTGATAACATAATCATTTTTGACTTTTTGAGTGAGGGTGGACCTCACCGACTTTCAAAAGTAAATCTTATAAAATTTCATGAAGTTAAATTTAAATATTAGCTGCGTTTACAACGAAGATCTGAAACGCGAACCTCGATTCTCCTGCTCCTGGGAAACTGTGGGTGTAGAATCTACTTTAGACGGCTCTTGCGTGAAATTGACATCGATTTCGTTCGACTTGCTGCCACAACTAATCTTCAGCTTCATTACGGACGGCGAACTCGCTCAAGATAGAGTTGTCCTAATTAACTCCCAAACCATCTCTCTCTCTCTCTATCTTTATCTCTCTCTCTCTCTTCGCCCTCCCTTATCAAAATCATCTCTTGTCATTCCAATTTGTTCACTCCAGAGTTCCTTTTCTCCATCACAATCAACTTACCCTTTGTCTGCCAATATCCATGAAAGAGTGCATAGTACTCTCAATTGAAGCAGACAGTTAAACGTTCTGTTAATTTAGTTTATAGTCAGCGTCTCAATGAGTGCACAAGCAAACCACTAGCAATCACTCACAATTTGGAAGCAGAATAGAGAATGAGAGGGCATGCTGGAGCTTGTGTCCATAACAGCCATAGCAAATTATTAAAATACGCACAGCTTCGAATCATGTAAACGAAAGTAGCACAAAGTAAAAAAAAAACTATTTGAAAACAAACCCGTTCATTATAAACAGAAAGGCTTTTCCCCGAACATTTTTGGTTAAAAAAAAACATTGTAAAACGAGCACCGCTATCTTGCCATTAGATTAATGTTTAGCATAAAAAGTATAGCTATAAAATTTATTTTACTGAGATAGAATAAGCAGAGGAAGCAACTGAAATGAAAGGTGGGCAGATACTTAGAGGAATGCAAAGGGAGTCTACCTAGAGGAATGTAGAGAGGTCAACCTAGAGTTGAGCAAAGAGGGTCTCCCTAGAGGTAGGCAGGGTCGGTGGAGACAACGACCTCTTCGGGATGCGCCAAGTGGTGGTCCATGACAACGATGTGTTCATCCTTCTCCACCTCCTGAAGTAGCTCACTCTTATGTTAGTTATTACATGGTGTGTACATATCATTTATTTGTGAGCCATAAACGGCAGAAGTTGGAAAGAAGAATCGTCTGGGGTACCGGAGAAAGTTGCAGAGCTATTTTCTGTTTGACAGTCGCATAAAATAAAGCAAGATACATTGGCAGAAGATCTCCTTTAATCTTAACAAGGCTAAGAATCACAAGAAATTGAAACCTCGTCGATCTTGCACTGCAATTCATGAATGGAGTGGATCCCTTCGTCCTCTTCCTCGGGGATGCCGTCGACGTACTCCTCAAGGAAAACTCTTTCTATTACTTCATTCATCTCTCTGTAGGACAACTCTGCAAAACGCTAATATCCCTACAAATCCTCATGCCGGCGATCATACTACTTCCGCACAACTGGAACAAACAACAAATTCAATGGGAACGAACTCCATTGTCGTAGTTCAAGTCTGTTTCCTGATATCGAGTATCCCTGAAACGAACCTTTCATCTCAGACTGTTGATTGATTAAAAGAAAAGCAAGGACTCAAAGAATCCTCTCTTTTTCTTCGAACCTAGCATAGTTAGAAGAGTCGTAGGCAGTGGTGTCTCTAGCCGCGTGCCTGCCTCTCCCCCCTCTGCTGCTCTCTTCCTCCCCTCTCCTCACTCTCGTCCCAAGGCATCTTCCATTTGATTCGTGCACTCTCTGATTCCTTGCAGATGCAAACAGCCGTCCGCAGCCGCGCATGCAGATGAACCTTCAATCAAATCAAGTCATAACACAAATAACCGCATTCATAGTTTCCTTTTAATTAACAATAAGATGTAGAAAATATATCTTTCGTCCACATCTCTTTCCACTTTCAGGATCTATACTTCTCCATCTCTCGCTCTCTCTCTCTCTCTCTCTCTTTCTCTCTCTCTCTCTCTCTCTTTCTGTCCTCCCTCTCTCCATGTATCTCGCTGACTTTCGTCCAAAGTGCCTGGAGCTCTGGTGTGCGTTGAGAAGAGACTGAGAAACGAATGCAGCTGGACAATCTTCGATTCCGCACCGATATCTCCGTTCTCCGAGATGTCTGAATGGGAGAAGCAGAATTAACGGGATAGTCGACAAGCTTAGAGAACAATGAGTGTTCATAATAGAAGAGAAATAGACCAATCCGATTCTACATCGAACAAATTTTACATCCCAAATGATATGAATTTACACGAATTGGCAGTCCAAGTACAATACCTTCTCATGTGCATTCTCATCGGCGTTTTCTGAGCGAATCCTTGCCCACAAATCTCACATTTGTATGGCTTCTCGCCTGTGTGGATACGGAGATGAGCCTTGATCAAGAACAGAGAGATTATAGCTAGAAATGTAGAGTGAGGATGAGAGAGATATCAATTTGAACAAGAAGAAGGAACTAACCGCAATCTTGCTTGGATATTTGATAATTTGGCCGCAGAATTCGCAGTCATATACAACCGGTTTCTTCCTGAAAAAGGTAAACAAATTCACCTTATGTTTCTTGGTATATTTATCCAATCAGGAATCATGTCGCGCTTGAGAACTGTCCATTTTAATGAATAAAGAGAAAATACGGGTCATCTACCATCGCAGCAAAAAGCAGTTAGAAATATGAGAATCATAAATTGATTGAAATTACAAGAACAAAATACATGAGGTGTAAAGAACCTATTATGAGGGCTTGCCAAGTCGACATCGACACCTGCGGCTACAGCATCGATGATCCAGTCCAGATTCCTTGAGTTGCACGGCCCGGCTGACACAGGCACACAGTGCATTTCTTACTTTCATCCCCATGGAACAACAACTGCAGCAACGAGTTTGCCCAGAACGCACCATTCTTGAGTCGTCTCCTGGAATGCCTGGACTGTTGTCTGTTCTGCGGCATGATATCCTCGAGCACGGCTGCGGCCACTTCCACCTCTTCTAGCAGCTCCTCGTTTGCCTCAATCAGATAACGATGACCGGCCGATGACTGTTGGCCACGAACCCGCCATTGACGTCCCTTTCGGGGCGGCTGGGGATTCGCAAGAAGACGCACTCTCTCTTCCTCCTGAAGAGATGGCGATTCATCATAATGAAAAGACGAGTCCGATTCCAACCTGGAGAAGCACGTCATCCTCCGCACTCATCTCGACTGGAAGGTGCATCTTCAAAGTAAGGAATGTGAGTGTAGAGTGAGAGAGAAGGAGAGAGGAACCTGCTGAATGAGTTCCCCATCTTCGATGCAACCGCCGCCATCCTCGCCCGTCGTCATTACCTCAAAACGATATAAATAGTACATCTGAGCAAACTATAGATAATATGAAATGACTGTCATGACAGCTCATGAGATACGCGTTAAATGGACTTCTGTTAAACTTCTTAGCTCTTCTGTTACGAACCTCCACTTCATAGGCAGGCGGAGCGCTGTTCATTCGGGGAGAGCCTTCGTAGAAAATCTGCAAAAGAATTAGTAAATGAAAAATTTAAAAGAAAACAAAGTGATAGAAGAGAACCTGTTGAAATCCCTCCAAAGTTTCTTCCTTCACTGCTTCAGAATGTTCAGCTTTCCGCGACTTCCGCTGAAAAACCAAACCAATAAAAATGCCCGAAGAATCATTGACCAAGTGGCAAGTACCAAGGATCTGGCAGAGGTGTGTTTGCCCCCTCTCAGTGAAGTCAGTATTTTCGGACCAGCGTCAACAACTCCATCTCAAAGAAACAATGTTTCGGATGGAATTGGCACTATTAGCCGAATTCAATAATTTCGTTTAAAGAAATTAATGTCAATTGCAAGGCGCCGGATATGAAAAGACAGCCTGAAGACCATATCAAATGTCTAAATAAAATGAAAAAAGAGGAGGTGGAATTGAACGATTGGACCAACCTCCTTCAGAAACAATATGAACTTGCTCGTGCTGCACGTATTCATAGCATGGATATTCTACTACCTATAAGGTTAATATAAAGAATATTCGAGGGGGAATACTATCATACTAAACTATCATATCTGTGGTAACCCAGAATGTAAACCTCTGAATACTGAGAAGAGTAATCGTAGTCATCAGAGCATCCAACAACGTCGACACTCTCGGGCCGAGAGACAGCTTGAGGGGCAGAGGGATGGAGAAGGGTGGAGGAGGGGGGAACAGCATCCCCTTCTGCCCCTTCGACAGCCTCAGAATGGACTCCTTCCTCTTCCTCTTCAACCACTTCCTCATCTCCGCCATCCCAAAGATGTGCATGCGCAATGTTAATGTGCTGCTCCACCTTGAAAAGAAACCGAACAAATCAGCCTTATTGCAGAAACACAAGACGGCGTCTAAAAAGATATCTAACCTCTTCACGTATCAAACTTCGCACATTACAGTATCCAACAGGACACTCGTAGAGGTAGCACTCCTGAAATGGGGTCCCTGCTGGCTTGCACCACAGCATAACTGGCTAAGCACTCCATCTACCATATCAATTCTAACCTCCTCAGCGATACTTTGTTCTTCTCCAAGACGGTCCGCTGCTTCTTCCCTCTGCTGCCTGCCCCTCTTCCCCTTGCCATTCCCTCTACGGCCAACAACGCGGACAAAATCCTCTTCTGATTCCTCTGCCATTAAATCGTTCTTGCCTATGCCTCTCTCTGTACTATTTAATTTGCTAACGAATCAATTTATTACTTACTTAACCATGCATTCGTCCAACAAACCTAATACAGTAGCTAATAGATGTAAATAATTCCACCCACCTTGCTGCCAACGCCTCGTGACGTTATCATCGGTCGAAGGAGTCGTTTCTCTGACTGAGTGAATCTGAAAAGTACAGACAACAATAACAAAAGTCGTTTCAGTACAAAAAATAGCATCTGTTGACAAATTTGAAAGAAGAGAGCGGACCCTTTCATGTCTGATTCTCGACTCCTTCGTTCGGAAGCTTTTCTCACAGAAGGAGCACTTGAAAGGGAGCTCTCCGACGTGTCTTCCCATGTGAACCTATCACAAATACGACAATGAAACCAATGCAAGAATAACATTTCAAACTTCAGAAGAAGCAAATAATGTTACAGTAATGAAGAAGACCTTCAGTGGATGTCCCTGAGTGAATCTCGCGCCGCAAATTTCACAGAGAAATGGCCGCTCTCCGTTGTGTGTTCGCATGTGCTCAGCAATCTTGGAGGGATGGCGGAAAGTCTGGGAAGGAAGGAAACTGATAAATGTCACCATCCACCCCTCTTTTTGCATTCACCGAATGGAAACTCAGAGAAAGGGCTAATCAAAGAGATGACACCTTATCGCAGAGCTCGCAGTAGTGTTCAGTCGCAGGCATTCGACGCATCATTCGGTACCGTTTCTCAATTCAACTCATAACAATTTACACCATTTAAGGATATTGCGTATGAACAAGAAGAATGCAGAAGGGAGAGCCAACCGTTGCCCGGACTGTCTGCTCCACGAAGCCGCAGCCATCATTCTCCACGAGAAGCTAGAAAAGAACTGTCTAGACGGTTAAAAAGAAGGAAACAAGGACAGAATGAAGCTAGGCAATGGAAAGAGTGCTCGTCATTGCATGAAAGAACGGATTCCAACGACGAGACAAACCCCGTCTCCTTGATCGTATCCATGCTGATCTTCATAGGCCATCCTTGCCACGATCCCGGTTAGAACACAGCCAGTTCCACTCGAGAACGCTCGTCTGCTTCTTCTTATAATCATAACACTGAGCCCCCAGACAACTGCCATTTTCACCCATAAAATAACAAAAGGAATTCGCTCTCTACAAAGCTTTCGCCAACGAAGTTTCACGTTTTTCTCCGCGTAATGCTGAATGGTCTCTCAACTATTAAAATACAACTTTCCGGGATTATATAACCCAGCACTCTCAATATCCATTTCATGCGAACAATATTTATGCGCAAATTGAAAACTTCAAAAATTATGAAATACACGTACACAGCACCGAATACTCAGGAAGAACAGATGAATCGTAGTAAATACACTGGAGCTTCACAAAAAGACGGGAATATACCTATCACATCTATATAACAATAACAAATAAAACAGCAGAAAGCCACTTAGGCGAGTAAATTAGCAGACCACGAAGCAGATCAGCATGAAAAACAAACGATAAAAAAAATCATGAGGAAAAAAAGAATAATTCAAGACAAAGAAAAATACGGGATCAAATGGCGCACAATTAAGAAGTTTGTGATGCTAAAACAATCTGAAAGTTGGTACAGAAACTTGGTGAAGAAGGATGACTTTGCTCGAACGAATCCTAAAGCCTTAATAAGCGAATATAACACAACCCAGTTCTCGACTTATTTAAATTAAGATCTCTCTAAACATAAAATATTCGCCGGCTTGAAAGAATAAGAGTTTCGCAAACCTATCTCTCCAACTTGATGTTGAACTCTTCAACTGCGTCGTCGAATGCTACTTCTTCACTAAGAGTGTAGCCTTGTTGCTGAAAAGAGATATCAAAAACATGGTGAAATGAAAATAATTGCAAACCAGAAAATCGTCGTCTTCCGGGTGAGTTTCACGGCCAGAGTTCGGTATTAATGGCAAAATGCCCGCGTCAACCTGGCCAAAGTAACGTTCTCCCTGAAACATCTTCATTTCTCCATTAATCTTGCATTCTAAAAAAAAGTTCTAAGGAACCACAAAACAATTAGAATCAAAAACAAAAATCATACATCTATTTTTCAATGGCAAATAAGTGTACGAAATGAAGATAGACCCGGAGAGAATGGAAGCCCACCGAATGGCCGCTCATGGGAATGCCGTGGTCTCTGTTCCTGTGCTGCACAAGATTGTAGCGTCTCGAGAAGAGACGGCCACAACCATTCACCAGGCACTCGTAGCTGAGAAAGGAGGGATCAACCACTTTTATATCCTTCCATTAGTAAAATGATACTCAACCAGAAAACAACTGCAGACCACAAAGAAAAGGAAAGGAGTATGAAAATAAGACTGACCGTTTCTTGCCAATGTGGACAACTTTCTCGTGTTCGTTGCGGGCAGAAAGAGAAACGAAGCGCCGGCCGCATTCCCACGTGCACGCAAACGGCCTTTCACCTCAAGAAGTTCACTAGTGATCAACGACACAACTAGATCAATCAAGAGTACCTTCGACGTGATGGCGGCCAATGTGGATGTGAAGGGCGTTAGAAGTAGAAACGCGGAGGCCGCAGAACGAGCAGCCGAAGGGTTTCTCCCCCCGGTGGGTTCGGATGTGTGCCTCATTCATTACATTATTTCAATTATTTGATATCAACAGAATAGAATATGGATTAGTTGTAGAAATGCGGTAACCAAGCACACCAATATCCGTCTTATATTAGCTGACCGCAATTCTGCTGGGATGCTTGATGATGAGTCCGCAAACAGTGCACTCGGCAACCATGGGAGGCATCCTCTGGGGGGCGCTCCTTCTGTCCTTCTTTCCCCCTGAATCCTGCAGACATTCCACTGGCCGACCCTCCGCCACCGCAGAAATCACATCATCCAGTCTGGAAGAGAGAAAGATGAGAGAATAGAAAGAGAAAGACGCCAACCTCTTGCTCGCGGCTGAAGACAGCGGCTTCGTCTTGACGGGCTGGTCAAAGAAGGAAGGTTCGAGCACAACCAGACGAGGCTGGATTCCTTCCTGAAGTAAGAAGAAGTCTTTTTCTGCCCCCTCACTCCATCCTTTTCAAGAGGTTGAATTAACTAACGTCGTTATCAGCAAAGACGGCGGAATCAACCATCAATCTTCTCACAAATGCCCGATCGTCATCTTCAACGACATTCTGAATAGTCAAGCAATCACTTCAATCAAATAACATTCTAGAGCTTGCTGCTAGCAATAACACAGCAAGACACTCCAACCACTTCATTCTACGCAGTTCTCATCATGCAACAATATTCTCCCTTCCAAAACACATCTCTATTACTCTCTCTTCTTTCTCTCTACCTGTATTAAAGGACGACTACTAGTGATGGGGTTGTGATGAGAAGGAGTGAATGTGTGTCTCTTCTCTGGCTTGAGATGAGGTCGCGGAGGTCCTCGTCGACACTATGCAGATTCCTCAGTAATTGTAAAGATAAAGAAGTAGTCCAACCCTGCCTTGATGCGTCAACTCGTGAGCATTTCTGAGTGCATTGGACACGAATGCCTTGGTGCAGCCGTAGAAAGTGCAAGAGAAGGCCAGCTCGTTCCGGTGCCTCAACACACAGCCAGTTCTTCCATGGAAGAGCAAAGAAAAAGAAGAGACTTCCTCTCGTGCATCCTCCACGGCGTTCTCTGTGTGAATCGCTTCCCGCAGAACCCGCACTCGAACGGCTTCTCGCCAGTGTGGGTTCTCATGTGCGCCTGAAAAGAATCACTTATGTCTCATCTTTCTTTCTACCATACATCAAACATTATTCAAGTACTCTTTCCTTTTTAAGACTTCCTTGATTAAAAAGGCTTTGAGTTAAAGAATTGAATGTAACAGGAATGAAAAGATAACAGGAAGGCTGACCATAATCTTGGATGGATACTTGAGATGCACTCCGCACACGTGGCAGGTTGTCGTCGTTGCCGCTCTCAAAATATATTTTAAAGCTAAATAACGTATCAACAAAACTCATATCTCACTTCTTTGTTCTTGTGACTAAAGTTAGCGACAGAAAATGAAAGAAGATAAGCGAAAGGAATCCGTTTTGTCACACTTTTATATGAACTCGAAGATGAAATATAAGAATAGCAGAGGGCGTCTCAGTCCCACTTTTTGCCCGGCCGATACATTTCGTACAGCTCAGTCGACTGCTCTTGCATCTCATCCTCCGGAGGCAGAGCTGTTAGATCTGAGCAGAGAACTCACTAAGAAGGGCACTCAGTGGGTAGGGAATGCTAGCCTTCCACGTGCTGCTCAAGACCATCGGAGACCACTTCCTCCTCGTCCACGAACCTAGCAGGAGCCCCGGCGATTCCCTGTTCCACCTCTTCCAAGATGAACCTCAGACATGTCGACTGTTAGCAACACATTTACACCAACAGTGTGTTTAGAAAGGCTATGTTAAATAAAAGAATGTTCCAACTTATCGGAAGCATCAGGGGAAAGAATGAGCGTGAAGAGTTTGCCCTGTTCATCGAGTACAATCTGTCCAGCCGCAAGGCCTGCTTCCGCCCCCTTGAACATCTCACTGCATGTCGGATGCTTTCGATCGCTCACCTCATGATCCTGGATGAGTCTTCCACTCTGAAGGAAGCGAGAAGGATGGGAGGCCCCTCCCTGTCTGGCCATCTCCTCTTCCTCCGCCTGCTGCATTGCCAATTCCTCCAGCACCGTGGTATCGTCTATGTATTCCACCTGAACAGTCCTCCTTATTTCTTCTCCGAATCAGAGGCCGAGTAGCGGTTTTCCTTGACACCCCAACCAGAATATCTGCGAACACTGTTAATTGTTGTAACATATGCTGACATGCTCTTGCTCTGGGTGGTGTTCGTTGAGATGACGAAGACTGCCGATGGAGTGAGAAATCTCATTCGGATGATCCATCGACTCCTTCATTTGGCTTGTGCTATTCAACTTCACTCGATCCGCTGAGGAAGTAAGGCCCGGCTGCCATTGATGCTAAAATGAAATCATTCTTTTCAAACTTCGACGACAGACAATTAATGTTATTAATGTAAAAGTCGCCAAAGAACAACTAGTCAGTGGCGCGGACCTTCTTGAGATGGTGATGCTGGTGTTCTCCTTCGTCCTGGTGCCACTCGGATCCAAATCCGTAGAACTGCATTTCCTGGTCAAGGGACACCTCGACGTCATGAACGTGCTCATCAAGGCCGATTATCTAAACGCTGCATGCTTCCAAAAATGTTCATATCTCAATTCATTCAAACGAATCACAGAAAGTAAGCAAAAAAGGAATAGTGATCACAGTGATATAAAAAAAACCACGCGCCTCGTGTGATATTCCTTGTTGGCTGAATGGATGGTGTATCATTCTGGAATGTTGATGGGGTTCGTCCCGCTGGATATCTTCGCATTCCACCTCCTCCTTGCTAAGGACAAGTTCCACTTCCTCCTGTAGAACATCCGATTCCATCGGCCGTAAGGGATATCTAAATTGAAATTATATATATAACTGTAAATACATTATATATATAACCCTCCAGAAACAAAATTTTTTGCGTTAAAACAAAGCAAAATTAGACTGTATTATTTGGTCCAACGAAATACTAATTCCGAATTGTTATACAGTATCATATATCTAATGAACATATGGTTGGACGAGACAGTGATCTCTCGTTTACGGTAGGACTATCTTGACGTTATTATCCAACCAGTTTCTCGCTTTGATTTTAATTTATGTACCACTAACACGGTTTTCCACTATAAATATCGCTGCATATTCTGTGCTGATGTATGCCGAATGTATCTCTCTCAAGCATCTCATTGTCAGCATGAATTCCATCCACAATTCATGTTGTACAAAACTATTTGATTCAGAATTGTAGCAGTTTATTCTTTAGCATGGTACTCCGAGTGGTCAATCATCAACGCAGAGAATATTCGCGGACTGGAATGAAAATCACGAATGGGAATGAAGGTAAGATTAAAGGCTTGAAGGTATAACAAAAAAGGATTCAAATCACTCTTATGCAATGGTTTGTACTCCCACGGCTGGAACCACAAGAAAAATGAAACGCTGAGACATCACATGTAAAAAGGAACATCACGGGTAATCTCATCGGAAGTTTTGTTAACAGATTTGCAAGTGAACAGCGAATTCTCAGAATATGTACAACACGTTTCGCAGGCAGTTTGGCTCAAAGTTCACAACAGGCACTAGGGGGGAACTACACACATTATAAATGTTAAGAATAACATTAACGGGCTACATAATTAATTATGCACGGAACAGAAAGGCACATAGAGAGATGTCTAAGTATTCAGAAGTTATAAGCGAATGGGAAAAAGAACTGAAGGCGAAGTCGACAAGAACAAGAGAAGAGCTGTCACCGAATGGTTTGCACGCTTACAATTCAATTCAGACAAGATGAGTTTCCATAAACGAAAATATTCCTTCTTTTTTTGGTATTGAAGTCCAATATCGATAGACAGCTACACTCCCTTTAACGCTTGTTCTTTCGCAGAAAGGCACTGGGACAAACAAATTTGGGAGCAACTTTTGGGATGCGTAGTTATGCGTAGTTGTTGGATGACTGAGAAAAACAAGACTGAGGTTAACTAGGTCACTCCCTTTCTTCAACGGAGTGTATGAATAGAAGCAAAAATAACGAAATGTGGTCCACTGGGTAGGTTGTGAGATTTGCACTGTGGCTGAGTTCCCTTGTCGAATTATGGTATAAGTCTGGGCGAGAGAAATCCCGAGAATCACTGGACGAAAGCAGATATGAGTCCATCATCTCTTTTCATTCCAAGAAGCTGGCATTCCGCCAGGAATACCGTCCCTCTACCGTTCGCGCTCTTCGATTACGGAGAGTGCCGGCTCCTTCAGTGGCATGTCTTCCAGAATCTTAAAAGAATGTTTTGTTTTATTATTGCATTTGTTTTGCAAATAAAAAATAAAGAACTCCAGCTTCTTCACATAACGAGTTAATACCACATTTCATAACGGCTGACTTGAAATTAAACCAAAACAGGATTGGAGTTAGAGTGAAGAGCTACCTGGATGAGGTTATCGATGCCGATGAGATAGCCGTCCTCTGCGTTGCCTGGCTGCCAGGAAGCACGATGAGTGAGAGTCTGGCCGGGGGGAAGACGACTCGCCTTCGCGAAGTCAATCATCCATACTCCCACTTTGCTGCCATCGAACAGAAGAAGAAGAGACGAGCCGACCACCTCAAGAGAGAAAGAGAGAGATACTTTTTAATTGCAGTTAATCATTGTTAAAGTCGAACAATTACACCCACTGCTTCAAAGTGGAGTCTTGAAATGACTGGCTTTTAATTGACTTGCTCACCTCGTGTTGCTTGAAGAAAGTGGACTGCTCGACAGCCCTGCGCAGATCGCGCAGCCGACTGAGCAGCCCCTCCACGACTCTCTTCCGGTCGGGACCGAAGAAGTTGCAAAGCACGGCCGTGACGTCTGAGGCAGTCCGCACCTTCTTGAAGTTCTTCTCCAGAGCACCGCCAGGCGTCTACAATTAATACTACTTTCTCATTTGACAAATTCTTGACAAAATCTGTTTATCCACAAGAATTCAGACCGGCCACATTCTTTGTATTCCCGTTCTCTAAAGAAATAAGATAGCCGCACCTTCGCTGCTTCGATGCGGAAACCAAGCTGAGCTGTCGAACTCTCGCGCTCGCGGAATTGCATGTAACGTAGCTTAGTTATCTCTCCTCGTTCTCTGGAAAGAGCGGGAAGATGAGAGAGAGAGAGAGACAGAGACAGAGAGAACGTGAGCGAGAGAACGTGATAGAGAAATAGAGAGAGAGAGAACGTGAGAGATAAAAGCAAGCAGAATGAACTGCAACTTTGCTGACCTCTCCTCTTCGGTTGCCTCGAATGGATCAATATCTGTCATCTTCTTGTACAAGTCTGCGCGCATCTTTGTATTCGACACTTCAGACTCGAGGAAGGTGCGAGTTCCTGAATGAATGGAAAGAGTACAAGAGATCGGCAACGACTGCCAAGCTTGATCTCTTAAAGAGGGAAAGGAGGATTAAAGAAAGCAGAAAATAACTACCCACCAATCTTAATGTCCATGATGGCCGTGTGGGATGGGTCCTCGAAGCGAGACAGGAGATCCTCGATTTCAATGAACACTGAAATCAAAACCAGCATGTAACAGGAAACAATGAATATTTGTGATAAAGAAGACTGTATTTCTCACTTTCGTTATTCTTCTCGATCTCCTGGTAGTACTTGGGCGCAAATTCGCGAAGTGCTGGTTCGGACTAGAGAAGAAAGATATTTATTTGTCCTCGAAGGGTAATAGAATAATAAATGTACCCAGATTTGGGCAAATAAATAACAGGCAATAACCACCTGAATGGCCTTGTAAGACACACCCTCCGTGCACGTTCCAGTTTGCTTCTTGTACAGTGAAGTGCACGACGCGGGAATTATGCTGCCTGAAAGCAGAACGCATACTTCAATGCATACAAATTACAGTTTAAAAAGGCGAATTTAGTATCGGGCAAAAATAGAGTGACTACTTATGAAGAACCTTCGTGGCCGCTAAGCTGGATCCACTTCTTCAGGCGCTCCTTCAGCCAACACTCGAAGGACTCGCGTGGCAATGCAGTGATTGCCATCGTCTCAACAGAGACCTGAAGAAGTTTTAATAAATAATCGTCTATTAAACTAACAAATAATAATAAATCGCACTAAAAATTATATTTAATATTTAAATCATAATAAAAATACATGAATCGATCTCCCCCTTTTCCCTTTACCTGTGCAGCGGGGCTTATCACCAAGTCAGTTCATTGCGGTATGCAAGATCTCCGTGTGATCAATCGAGTTGGCAATGAACCGTAACAAAGATAAGAGCTTGAGCCGAGATCCAATGACCCGCACAACTGGTAGTAACTCATGTGCAACGCCGAGACGCACACCAAAGGAAATTTACAAAGTCAGTCGGATTAAAAAATATATATTCTTATTCCAGGGAGGAACAAACCTCAGGTAGGAAAACGAGTCGTGGAGTCTCTTTCTAGTCGTCCTCTTCAATGAACTTCCATGGATGTGATTGGGAATCAGAGAGGAAACGGGAACCCATAGGAGATTGGTTATGGAACGTCAAAGGCAACTTCACAAGCGCTGGGGAAGCTGGTGTGACATAGTTCAATATCCTATTTCACAGAATGCCTATATTCACACGCAAACACACCACAATAGAGCCGGATGGAAAGCCTTCTGCCAGCTCTTAAGTGATTTTATGCTTCTTCGCGCGCTGATATCGGGAAGTGATGTGGAAGGGGACGAGGAGGGAGGTTAAGCGCTTTTCGCGATAGGAAGTCACAAGGTCTTCTGACGTCAGAGTGTTGGCAAAGGAAGAGAGAGATGGAGAGCGAGAGAGAGAGAGAGAGAGACAGAGAGAGACAGAGAGAGAAAGGAAAAAAGTGACAAAGAAGAACAGAAATGGGAGGGAAGTCGCGTCGTGTGTGATGACAGAAGTTCAAAGAGAGCATGAAGTATCCGATATGCCGTATATATCATTGGAAAATTCAAAATGTAAGCTGTTCTTCGCTCTCTTACCGTCATCATCTTCTCCATGGCGCTCGTGATGATTCGGCGATCAGGATCGGAGCAGGCTGGGACATTACAAGGGTTGGGATCGGAGCAGGAAGGGCCATAACAAGGGTCCGGATCGGAGCGCCGCCGCAGTTTGGTAGGCAAGAGGCACACTCTTTTGAAGAAGGGCATGGGAAGTCTTCCAGCAACTACCACAGTAGTTGTATTACCGAATGCACGGGAAAGACTTCGTGACGAGACCGGCGGAGCATAAGTGTATGCGGCGATTCTTCGTGTTCGAGTCAAGATGAGACGCAAGCCAGAAAAGAGATAGCCATCTACACCCGCCACCTTCTTTTCTCTGTGTCTCCTCAACTTCCATACTCCCTCGTCGCTGTCGTTTCCAATCAAAACTTACGTCTCCCTCTCTCAGTCTCCCTTCCTCTCCCTCTTCTTTCCTTCCAACACGAACAACCAGCGTCCACCCTCGCGATGGCTATCTAATGGCGCGGTGCATGCAATGCCGCCAATCAAAGCAACCTATGAGCATTCTAACCTCTCACCCTCTTCTCTTTCTCTCTATCCCTCTCTTTCTCCCTCTCCCTCTCTGTTTCTCTCTCCCTCTCTCTCTCTCTTTCTCTCTCTCTCTCTTCTTCAGCTCTTCCTCTGTCAGTTGCTATTGAGCTGCCGCATGGTCTGAACTGTTTGCGTTGAAGAACGGGTCAACTGGAAGGGAGAAGTCAGACTAACGAATGGTGGCATCAGCGATACACACAGCGCATACAGAAACATCATTGGAGTTGGAGCAGTCAGAGAAAATCAGTACAAGGAAGAGGACACGCACAAGAGATCGAGAGAGTGAGAGAGAAAGAGAGAAGGAGAGAGAGAGAAAAAAGTAAAAGGAAAGCAAACCTCGCTGGAAGAGCAAGAGTGAGTGCGGCGTCCCTTGGCGTGGCCGAAGAGTCTCCTTCCGAGTCGCATCATGGGAGACTCGTCTTCAATGGAGAAGGCGGGGAAGAAGGAGCTGGTGGCGACGGAGTGAGAGGAAGAAGAGGAAGGGGACAATGAAGGGATGGCCACCACGGGAGAGGGGCAGGAGGGGGAGAGCATGATGGTGGGAGAAGAGAAGTCAGCCGAGTAGGCTGGCAGAAGGGGAAGCAGACCAGGCCTTAGGAGGGAGGTACACACAGAAGAAGTGCGGTGGCCACCCGGCAGGAGACCAAGAGCAGTGAAGAGGCTGTGGGCTGACGGAGACATCGAGGATCCGAGCAGGACCCTGGAGGGGAGACTTCGGTGAGCAGAACACTCTAAGAACGCGTCCACGCAGAAAGTGACACTGAGGAAGGGCGACCGATGAAGGCGGAATATGAACTATCCAGGACTCTGATAAGGAGGGAGGGCGGGAATAAGAAGAGATTGTGAAAGAGTAGTGACAGAGTGGCTGAGAAGAAAAGCAGTGAAAGGGAGAGTGTGTGAGATAGCAGAGAAACACAGAGATGACTGCTCGTTTCTTGCAGGGCCTAGAGGGTCTAGCTGGAAGTGCAAGTTTATGAGCTTAGAGGGCAAAGGGCCCAGTCCACGAGGGAAGCAGGTGGAGACAGAAAGGAAGAACAAAGAGTGCCAGAAATATTTATTGCTTCTCGAACAGGAAGGGCAAGGTTGCGAAGAAGACCTCATAAGCAAACAAACATTCTTGTACTCCCATTCTTGCACTGTTCGATGCCCTCTGCTTTCGGATATCGCTCTAGCTTCAATCCATATCAACCTGATGGTCAGATCACGTTATCCGAGTATGGCTTTTCGAGGCGATAACAAAGCCATCAACTAGTCGGAAGAGAAAGTGGAAAAGCGCAGGTGCCGGGAGAGGTAAGACGACGGAGTTTTGTGGAACGAATAAAGAGGGAGAGCGAGACTGTAGAAGAGAGGAACATAGAGAAAGAGAGAGAGAGAGTACTGTAGATACTGTAGAGACAGACCTTGAATAAGTGTGATTGCAGCGAAAGTTTGCTTGAATACGCTCTGCTTCTCTTCTAATCGGGTCCAATCCTCTTCCTTCCTCTCCCGCTCTCTATCTCTCTTTCTCTCTGTCTTAATCTCTCTCCTTCAACATGACGTTGCTTTAAACAACAAGCCCCTTTGCAGCAACAACAGATATCCTCTCCTTCCTGCAACGTAATCTACTGAGAAAGCGCAGTTGCCATAGTGTGAATCCAGACTCTGTCATATGTTTTCCATTCTCTTCTAAAACTCATGATTTTCCATGCTAGCGCCGGCAATCTCATGTGATAAATTTTTACAACGCAAAATAAATTTTATGCGGCTTTGGAGAGAGAGAGAGAGAGAGAGAGAGAGAGAGAGTAGAGAGGAGATGGAGGGAAGAGAGGGAGAGAAGAAGAGGCAGTCAGTCAAATTGCTCTGTTATTTGTCACATTTTTAATGCGTTTATGTCCCTATCTTTATTTCACGTTCTCTCGCTATTAATTCCATGGTTTGTCTCGCTCTCCAGCTCACTCCCACATCGCTCTCGCTGTTTCCCCCGCTCTCTGTATCTCTTTCTATCCTTCCGTCTCTCTCTTACTCTCTCTCTCTGTCTTCTCATTTGGAAATACATTGTATGTAGTGTCGCAAGATGGCTGCACTAGCTAATATAGCGATAAGAGCGAGAAGGATGCACTCCTTGCCTTTCAACTTCTGGAATTCTCAGATGGCATCAGTTTGCCCGAAATATGGCGGCAGACGTCATTAAATGTAGAACTTCCTGTGTAAACATACACTTCTCATTTTCTGGAATAGTGGAGTAGATCGTTCTGTCAACCCATTCTTCACATTCATTTGCATATAACGATGCAAAAAAGGCGTGTTTTTTTTTTGCTTGTTTCGCAAGGTTTGTGCAGTGTTTGGAAATATGTACATGAATGTACTTAGTGCTTTAATTCGATTTGTCCTTGCAAGAATACTTTGATGGAAGTCGTGAAATAGATAAGCCATTGGATGGGTTAAGTGTTCTAAGGAGATAACCTAGGAAATGTAAAAACATCATACGCTTCTCACTCTTCGCATTCCCTTTGTGCAAGCGCATATATGTTTACAAACCTAGTGCACGACTCCTAAGCTTCTTGGATACTTCTTGGAATCCATCAGGAACTGTTATCAATGATAATTTAGTCCGACCAGATATAAAGAACCCTCGACTTCGCTCTTCTTTAATCTTTCTACCTCACTGTCTATAACTCGTCTCTTGTATAGAATGATGTTTAATTCGTGACTAGAAAGCGTACTTTAGACCCATTGCAATCCACCATGCATACAACAACAGGAAAGTTCATGGAGCGGAAGTGGATGGGAATGAAAGTAATAGCTGGTTTGATAATCAAATATACGTACATATACATATGTAGTTCTCTATACGCAATAAGCAGCCAGTGAGATAACGACTAGCACCTGAAATCACTAACTTTGCTTCAGAGACTCAACACTCTTAAAAACATTGACGGTACTAGATTCCAACATCCCTTAGGTGCTCAGGCATTTATGTCTATACGTAGTGAAATAAAATGTAAAAAAAAACCCGCACGTAATAAAAGATTTTAAACTATCTGAGTGACGGTAATGGCATAGATTTATTATTCTCGTTTCAGTCCAGTAGGCGCAGTTTTGCATTGAATGAAACAATAGATAGACTTACAAATTTCCGGAAGTCAAGGACGTCGTTCCACCAGCTGTTACGGCGACGAGGAGACTCGGCAATGGCAGCCATCAGATTGAGGATCACTTCGGAATCACGCCGGCGCAGCAACCGAGACTTGTCGAGTTTATGCGGTTACTGTCAGTGGCAGACGAGAAGAAGCAAATCGAATCTGTATATGTAGTGGGGAATAGAAGAGAAAGCAATGGCAATGGCCTAAGGCCCAATTAGCGTCATTAGGAGGAAGGTGACGCATTGGGAAGAGAAGAGAAAGGTCATGCGACGTGACGCTGAGAAACGCACGCAAGTCAGAACAAATAGTCTCTCCCTCTCTCTTTCTCTCTCTCTCTCTCTCTCTCTCTCTCTCTCTAGCTCTCCCGCCCTTTCTTTTTCGCAACGTTTCTCTGACATCTGCAATCATGAGAAAAGACGAACAACAAAGGTGAATATGTCAAAATCACATTTCTTTTCCGGTGGAAAATTAGATATTTTCAACGTAAAAAAAAGCTTTAAAAACTATATGAATTTTTCCTAATAAATGTATCTTGAATTGTTCGGCAGGAAACTCGCAGCCGAAGGCCGGCTACTCATTATGAAGAAAAGCAATAAAGTGGAGAAAGAAAAGAGTGAGAATCAAGGGGAGAAGATGCGAGAGAGGATGGACTGAAGAGAAACAAAGAAGCAGAGACGATGCGAGAGAGGATGGACTGAAGAGAAACAAAGAAGCAGAGACGATGCTGTCCGCCACGCTTCGCCGTCAGTAAAGTGGATGGTCCGAGATGATAAGCAGAAGTAAGTGAAAGGGGGAAGAAGTAAAGGGACAGGGTTGGAATCAACACTTCGTATGAAAGGGGAGTGGAGGGGGGGGGGGGGGGAGAGAAGAAGGAAAACAGCCTCGTGATATCTGGAGACAATGGAAAGCACTCACTCTCAGCTGGCAACTCCACCAGACAATGTAGCATAAAAAGGCTAGAGCAACGAAGAGGGCTGATAATATGCGTAGAGGGAGGAGGAGAGAAAAAGAAGGAAGCATTTGAATAAGAGAATGACAGCGCGATTCCAGAATGGCAAACAGGCGGTCGAGTGCGCTGAAGTTGCTTCCTCGTGTGCGATCATTGTAGATTTAGAATGCATAACAACTGAGGAAGGGAAAACCAGAGAGAGATCATCCAGAGATAGTGTTAAAGCAATCATAGTGTAGAGAACTAAAAATAAATTGAAAGTGTCAACGACTTCCACGGAAGAGAGTGATATCAGAGCTGATTCATTGACAAGGAGAGAGGAGGCAAGCCAAAGGAGTGAGCATTTCAAGTGGCCCCTCCTATCAGCTCTGTCTCATCCATAGGGATGATAGAAGGAAGCGAGAGCTAGAAAATGGCATCAGTCAGCAACCGAGACTCGACGGCTTCCGTAGCTGAGTCTGTCTGCCAAGAATGGAGGGAGTGGATTAGAACACGCGACAAGGTGACTCGCTCTCTTGCCCATTGTGACCATGCATGCCTTATGAAAGAAGAGAAGTCAGTGCATAGCCCGATGATCACTCTTCTTATCGGTGGTGACGTCATTAACTAATAAAATTCGTAGCTACGAACTCTTTACTGTTGTTTTATATTCACTTTTCATCTTAGTCTCTTTTTTTCGTTTCCCTTTTGTTTGAGGAGCAAACTTCTACAATTTGAAAGTGGCCTAGTAATAGATGGAGGATATTCCCCAACAGCTCGGTACAAATTAAGGGGAACCTCGAGTAGTGCGAGCCGCGTCTTCAACGAGATCTTCCTTGTCTTCCGAATGCGCCGCCCCTTCTCTTCCTTGGTTCCTTCTGGAGTTCCCTCAGACGTTGCTCCATTCCCCTGCTCAGCTGGCGCTGCAGTCGCCGAACACGCTCTCGCTTTCCGCATTTCACGATGGGAAACTTCTTCGGCTGTTCTTACCAAGAGGCATGTGACCGGAGATTGAGCAAGCATTCCTTCCCATCTCACTGCCACCTCTTCTCTTCATACTTTCTTCACCCGATTGGATCTCTTCATTTCCATTTCTCTCTCTCTCTCTCTCTCTCTCTCTCGTCATTCTCTCTCGTTCTCTCTCGAATCCTTAGTCTCTTCGTTCCATCAGTCCCTCCCTTCTCTGTTTTGAGAGCGTCCGTACTGGCGATCTCTACAGTGTATCTTCGCTAGAAGAACTGGCGTAGTTGTGCACTGACTTCCTGACAAACTATCAGGAATGAGCAACAGGGAAATACTGACACCAAAATTAGCCGCTTGTTATCGCGACTCTTCATAATGAAGCCTGATTGGCCTCGGCCACTGCTATCTCACGAAAGGAATGCTGGATTCTCACTCGCGCACCACATGGATTGTAAGCTGCTTAGGTGGCCGAGTGATAAGATTATGGTCACTTTCACATTCCAAAGAGCAAAGAAAAGATTAAGCTACTATCGCATTGATTGGCATGCTTTTATTAGACAGGAGGAGAGACAAACAAAGAGACATCAGAAGAAGCGGTCTTGTAGTCACTCTAAATACTGGCAAGTTCCTACTTACTCACACCAGCAATCGTGCACAACACTTCGCACAAGTTAGCAGTCGAAATGAGTGAAAGCCAAACAGTGAAGAGAATCAATTGGTAGATTGTGAAAGAGAGAGAGAGAGAGAGAGCGAGAGAGAGAGAAACTGAGAGATAGCGAATGAGAGAGAAAGAGAGATAGAGATATAGATAGAAAATGAGAGAGAGAGAGAGAGAGAGAGAGAGAGAGAGAGAGAAGAGGGAGGTCCTCTTCGATGTAAATTCTTAGTAACATCTCTACCGTATCTTTCTCCTCTTTCGAATAGGAATGGTCTCTCTTAAACATGCTCACAAACACGAGAGATTAGGTGCTCTTCCGGATTATCGGGAAGGACTGAGGAATGGGGCGATGCATTGGCTGTTGGAAGAGACTCACGTCACTTGGTTATGTATCTGCATGAGAAGTGGAGGGGCCAGAGGGCAATCACTTCAAACAATTGAATCATTCATGCAAATGGACTTCTTCGGTTTCTTCACCACATGGATTGTAAGCTACTTTGGTGCCCACCTCCTCAAGCAAAAAGCAATTCCTATTGCCGTAAAGACTATGAAAATAGGTTTGCGATTTGAACATTTCTTAAACTCTAGCAGTTTAAAATGATACTCAATGTTCAATATTTTATTGTCAACCGTACGCCGGAATGAAGCTAAATCAGTTTCGCCTCGATCGCGCTAACCTTGCATTTTTACTTAAAACGATTTTATATATATGCAGGTTCCTATTATGTACATAAATATGTATATACACAGACATGAAGAAAGGGTATTAAATAAACCAGTAACAAATTGCGGCATATTATATTATTTATTTAGAAGAATAACCAGATAGTGTAAATACCAATAAGCGTACCCGTACGAGATGACCGAAGGCGCTCTTGTAGATGTTGCCGTCCTCGTGGTGAGTGCGCCCTTCCTGGCCTCCTTCCCCCGACGGGCAACACTTTCCATTTCCGTTCTTTTCTGCATCTAATTAAAACGTCAATATTCATTTGCTATATTTACTGTAGAATACACATAAGACTTCTGTTAAACAATGGGAATGGAAAAAATAACCATGACGAGTGCCGTTTACCCGATGCTCAGGCAAGAGACGCCTTCGAAGACGAGGACTCTCACGGGTGGAGGGGAAGGGAAAGCAACGAATCACCTGAAAGAGAGAGGGAAAGAGAGAGAGAGAGAGAGAGTGAGAGAGAGAGTCAGAGAGAGAGAGAGTAAGAGAGAGAGAGAGAGAGAGAGAGAGAGAGAAGGATACGAGAGATAGAGAATGACACAGCGAGAGGGCGAGAGACAGCGAGAGAGAGAGAGAAGGAGAAAGAGCGTGAGGGATCAGGGGAGAGAGCGATAGAGATAGTACAAAGAGAGAGAGGGGGACATAGAGATCGAAAGAAAGAGAACGAGTTACACAGTTAGGGACGAGTCAGCAAGAGGGTTACAGAGACAGGGAAACGGAGAGAGGACGAGAGAGAGAGAGGGGGAAAGGGAGAGAGAGAGAAAGAGTGAGGGAGCGAGAGAGTGAGTTGGATGGTCAACAGTTCCTAGAGCGCATGGAAATTCCGTGTTGGCTTGCATGAACATGAAACAAGTTCATTAGAAAGAAGTCTTACCTGCATGAGTTTATCGTGTGAGCTGAGCCCGCCCGTCTCGGCCACTCCGGCCTTCCCCCTTGCAAGGGCAGCCTCGATACTCCCCTCCTCTTCATCCTCGCAGCCTGAAGTTGGAGTTGGCAACTCTTCCCATTGGCGGCGACGAGGCTCCGCCAGATTTACAGGGGAATCCAGGCTGCAGAAAGACACAGAGAGAAGTTTAGAGAGGAGAGGGAGCTGGAGAGAGATAGAGAGAGAGAGACAGTGAGAGAGAGAGAGAGCGAGCGAAAGAGAGAGGCGAATTTAAGAGTGAGGCGAATTCCTTATTCAAAAATACTGAAAATAGATACTATTAAAGTGTCTCATTATCTTGCGATTCGCATGCAAAAGACTAGAGAAGAGATAAAATAAAAGTGAAGAGTACGAACCACAACTTAGTCGGAGGAGCCGGCGAGTACTCATCTTCGCCGCTTCTTCAGATAAAGAATTATTATTAAGGAGAAAGGAGAAGTCTGCGTATTACTCATTTTTCCTCCTTTCGCTCCACTTCACTTCACTTAGGAAGACGCACTCTCAGCCCAGCCTCTCCCGTAACCACAGAATCTTCCTAGCCTGGGGGATTTGACAGTCCAGCAGCCGATGGAAGATGCTCGTCTTTCTCTGCTGTTCACTGCACCCATCGGGTCCTGAAGGAAAATTACAAATTCCTGCTATATAAATACATTTTCGTTTATGTGTTTACATTATGAATAAACGATTACATTGTATTCCAATAGGAATAAATAATATAACGAGTTTTTCTAAACTGGCAAAAAATAAGGATAAAAAACATTACGACTAGAATGAACTTTCATATATAAAGAGCAAACAGAAGAGATAAAAGATATAGAGAATCTAAGAAATGAACTGAGGGATATATACATACATACATACATGTACATGCATATGTACATATGAAGCCTTTAGAGGAAAGAAATTGGCTGTTCCGCTATGCGCAGGGCCAGGAAATGACCACACCATTTGAGGCTCAGCTCGTCATTCTAGGAGAAGAGATGGAAGAGGGTCAACATTAGAGGGCGAGAAAGAGAGGGAGTGATCAGAAGAGGGCCAGCATTAGAGGGCGAGAAAGAGAAGGAGTGATCAGAAGTGGGCCAGCAAGGGGATGCAAGAAGTGACCAAAATATAAGCCTTGAGAAAGATAGTGGAGGAGGTTAAAAGAGAGAAAGAGAAGAGAACATCCAAAAGGGCGGGCCGATCACATTCGCGTTCCGACCATGCACAAAATCGGATACGCAAACAGCCTTTCCCCTAGAATAGAGGGGTAGGAGAGAGTGAAAGAGAGTGTGACAGCAAGAGAAAATGAGATAGAGTGAATGAGCGAGAGATCAAGGAAGAGGAGGAGAAGAAGGATGGAGAAGCTACCAGTAAGAGAAAAACAGATAGAGCTACGAGAGGACAAGAGACACTCAAGGAATGGAGCACTTCACAAGAAGGAAACAACCACATGCGATACGAGATGGTTTCAGTGCTTAGAAGAGGAAGAGAAGGGGTTGGAGAGACAGAGAGAAGACCAGAGGGAAGAAATAGGAAGATAGGAGAAGACAGATCAGAAGAGGGAGAGGGAGAGGAGAGAGAGAGAGAAGGAGAGAGAGAGAGAGAGAGAGAGAGAGAGAGAGAGAGAGAAAGGGTGACATGGTCGATAGCATCAAAGCAACTGAACATGGGAAAGCAGGCCAATCATACAAGCAAAAATATGGCGAAAATTTCCGGACATGGAAAACTGCCTTGCAAAGGCAAAGAGAATACTGAACTGCAGTAAAATGGATAATGAAAAGCAGGGGCGACCTTAAATAGGAGCCGCCCTGCAGTAAAAACGGTCATGCTCAGTAGGAGAAGAAGTTCCCGCTCTCGCCTTCCCTCTCTGCTCTTCTCTCTCCTATTAATTGACACCCCCGAATGCTGCTCAGAGTGAGTCCGACCACCAACCGCTAAACTGGATCTTTCTTCCCGGTACATGAGAAATCACAGCAAGCGTATCACGAAAAAGTAAGTTTAGTCGGATGTTATTATTTAAAAAAAAATTCCATTGGAAAAAAAAATACAGACAGATAACCAAGAATAACGATAAATTAGAACTCTTCTTGACAGTATGTTTAAAGGGCCTCTATACAATTGTAATTGTACAACTGTAACAACAGATAACGAGAGATAGTATAGAAGAAGTATCGACAGGGAAGGATACAAGGTTTCCATTCCGTTGCCCATGCCAGAACCCGGTTTGCATGGCAGGTTAAAGGAGAGAAGGCGGAAGATGGAACCGATTCTCTCAACTCATTTCAAAGAGGCGAGAGATACTAGAGAAACAGAAATTAGAATAGACTAACTGTAAGGCGACTTTTTCAAGCCAGTCGAAGTTTACAAAACCTTCACAGATCCTGAATACGATCTGAATATTCGCAGATATACATACAGAAAAGAAAACGGTAAACCTTTTCTGTGTCACAAATTTGACTTTTTTATGCCACAAAAAAATTTCGTGTCACTAATTTACTTTTATTTGCCACAAAATTTTTTCTGTGCTTAAATTTACTTTTTTTTGCCACTAAATATTTTCTGTCACAAATTTTACTTCTTTTTGCCACAAATTGCTGTTTGCTCCAAATTTGATGTTTTTCTACCATAATATCTTAGAATTTCATCTGTAGATAGGCGTCCGTCTGAACCGTCTTCGTGACTCGGTTCAGCTTCCTGACGGTGGCGTGAATCTTGCTAAGGACCTCGCTCTGCTCATCCAGTGATCGCGCTCCAGGAGTAATTGCCTCTAGCTCTGCATGTAGAGTCGGAAGAGCTATATTATTTACACCATATCTGCGATCGAGGAACTGGACGGCGCAGTGGTAGTCGTGACCACTTAGCGAAAGTCCATCTAGCATCTTGAGAGCCTTTCCCGTTAAAGACATCTTGAGATACTGCATCTTGTCATAGTTGGAGAGGTCGTCTCTGCTGTCAATTGTCTCCTTGAAGTCTACCATAAAAGTCTCGTAGTCTTCTAGATCTCCGCTGAAGGTTCGCAGAGTGAGACGTGGCAGCTGTGGTCGACGATCCTCATGGCTGTCCCTGATCCGCAAGGACATCTCTTCTTCTCTGGGAGTCAGTTGCCTGTGCTTCTCCCTTCTCGCTGCAATCTGTGCAGCCTCTGGTTGGCGATCTTCGCCTTGTCCGCCGGGTCTCTCGCTCTGTCGCCCATGGAGCTGTTGTCGCTCGTTCCGCCCTCTTCTCCACTCCAGATCATCCTCCGATTCCTCTTGGAGTCGGTTACTAGATGAGGCGTGTGCTTCTTGCGGTGTACTCATCGATCCTTGTGGAGTTCTTGGCGGATTCCTTCTTTCTTCTCTCGCTGGTGGTCAGTTGTCATGCTCTTGCCTGACAACACCCACTCTTCCACTGAGCGAGTACGGTACTCGGCGCTCCGTCCTCTCATCTGCTGAAGATTCCGCCTCTCTCGTGGGTGGGAATCGATCTGCCGGAGAAGGGGAGGGAGCCTTTGACAGTCTTGTTCATCTCCACTCTTCCGCTGCCAATCGGTCGTCGATTCTTCATCGTCGCCATCATTGCTGATTTCCCCTTCTTCCTTGTTCCCTTCAATCCTTGTCACGACTGACTCCTTGTCTTTGCCTTGCTGTAAGAGACGCTTCCTCTTCCCGGCTTTGCTTGAGTGAGCCGCGGCGCTCTTGCCCGCGGCGCGCAGCCCGTTCAGCACGTGCTGCCGCTGCTGCTCTGCGGTCCAGGAAGTTCGGGGGGGGGGGGGGGGGGGAACTCTCTTGAAGAGTTCGTCTCTTGAATCGTGGCTTGGTTGTGTTCCGGGAGGGGTTGGGTTTCTTCTTATTTCCATCGTCATCGTCGCTGCTCTCGATCGTGAGTGCGAGCACGACGTGAACATCCTCATCCTTGTTCGAGCTCTCGGGCTTGAAGTCGTTCATACCGGGGCACTAGAGCCCCGTTGACGTCAGGCTCTCGGGCCTATCCTTCTCATGGAACTCGCTGGAGTCGTCGGTGCTGGTGGGGCGGGTATGCTCACGCATTGCCGTGATTTTCTCCATGCTGTCCTGGTCCACGACATGACCAAGGAACTTTATACTCTTCTTCATGAAGACGCACTTCTCGCGGCGTTTTAGGCGAAACCCTGCCTCGCGCAACCGGATAAACACTTTCTGCAATCTCATCAGATGCTCCTCATCATTGCCAGCCATGACCACGATGTCCTAGTATACAGACATGCCTTCAAAGCCACTCAGGGTTGTCTCCATAGTCTTCTGAAAGATTGCCGGGCAGATGCGCCGGGTTCACCGTGACCTTGAAGTCACCACACAGCGCCGAAGCAATACAAGCCTAACATCAAGGCAACAACAAAGAATTTGACTACTTTGGAGCAAACAACAATTTGTGGCAAAAAGAAGCAAAATTTGTGACAGAAAATATTTTGTGGCAAAAAAAAGTAAAATTAAGGACAGAAAATATTTTGTGGCAAAAAAAGAGCTAAATTTGTGACATAATCGGCGATATGCAGAGATTGAGTGAATTTGCCTGATGGAAACGAGGCAATTGGAAGGAGAAAAGAACAGACCATCGGCATGAAGTGTACTTTCATGCATTGCATTTGAGCAATCATAATATGAAGAGCCGCATAACAGCTCTGCCAAATGGTCGGCCGGATTACAGCGAAATAGGAATGGAAAACATGGAGCGAAAGAGAGAGAGAGAGAGAGAGAGAGATAGAGAGAGTCAGAGAGAGAGAGAGAGAGAGTTAGGGGGGAGAGTCAGAGAGAGAGAGAGAGAGAGTAAGAGAGAGAGAGAGAGTCAGAGAGAGAGAGTCAGAGAGAGAGAGAGAGAGAGAGAGAGAGAGAGAGAAAGAGAGAGAGGGAGAGAGTTAGAAGGAACAAAGGGAAAAATATTCGAGCGAACGTCGTAGACTGTGTAAAAGTTCAGCAGAATATTCAGAAAGAAAAGTAAATCCATCTCCTCGTCACTATGTCTTTCTCAAATGGAGAATCTAGGTTAGTCGCATTTTGCTTAAGGTATACACAACTGTGTTAATAAATAAACTTAATATCTAATTTTACTCAAACATAAAACATTCTGACAGCATGCTATTCAGGCTATCTAACCATAACCTCTCGCTACTGCTATTATATTTCCCCAAACACTACTTCTCCCTCTCTGTCTCTCGCTCTCGCACTCTCTCTACATCTATCTATCTCTCTCTCCCCACTCTCTTTCCCCACTCTCTATCGCTCTCTATCTATCTCTCCTCACTCTCACTCTCTCTCTCTCACTCACTCTCTCTCTCTCACTCTATCCTCACTCTCTCTCGCTCTGCCGCAACAGCAATTATCATGGAGCACGTGAGTGTGTACGAAGTGAAGAGGTGGCTTCAGAAGGAATTGATCAGTGGTCATAATCAGATGAGCGGGCAGAGATATGTTGTTAGAGGATAATGAGTATTAGCTTTGATACATGAATGAGAAAGGATCGCGCAGTGCGATAGTGAAAACTATTGCAGTTCTTCGTTTCCCGAAATGTCAGAGACAGGAAAGGAAACCTTAAAAATAAAAAATAAAAACTTTGAGCATTACTGTCGCCATGATCACGTTGAAATGATAGAAAAGAACCGAGAGAAAGGCTGCAATGGAATGGCTATAAAATGACTTGGGCGATCGGAAAACGGCTACTATCCAAAATGAATTGTCAGCAGACAGACGAATATGAATGTGCGTCAAATGGTAGAAGGGAAAGCGAGAGACTGTGAGTGAACAAGAGAAGGAAAGAAGAAAAGGAACAAAGAGCAAGTGATAAGAGAGAGTTACAGAGAAAGAGAAGGCGAGAGAGCATGAGGCGAGAAGAGAGAGAGCAAGGCAGACATAGAAATAGAAAGTGAGAGAAGGAGACATAGAAATAGAAAGAATGAGAGAAAATAAAAAGAAAGAGAGAGAGAGAGAGAGAGAGAGTGAAGTGTTGCTAGTGTGGGCATGACAAGACGGAAACATTAGCAATGTGAAAAGTAAGAAAAAGATGCCCATGGGGGGACAAGACCATGAATTGAACAAACTCATGTCGTAATCTCCACCACACTGTTAGCGAGCCATAATTGGCGAGTGCAGAACTTAACTAAATGTTTTATATTAAAAATAAATACAAAAAGTATCTCCGTTGTCAGAACAGAAAAATCGTATGAAACTAAGAATATAGAAAATGTGAGGACGAGAGGAATCAGGCAGAATATAGAAAAGTATATTGATATCACTGTTGAATATGAGAAGGATGACTGATCAAAAAGGGAAACATTTCTTCGATCGAAGTGTATCAACGCCTTGCGTGTTACATGGAGGAGGTGAACGATTTGCTATCACGTGCGATTCTTTAGTTTCCTTCTTTTGTTCCCTCTTGTTCCCTCATGCCTCTTTTTTTGTTCACTCTCTGTTTTCTTCGTTCTCTTTCTCTCATAGCTGATTCTTAATTCCTCTCGATCTCTCCTCCTCTCTCATTCTCTCTCTCTCTCTCTCTCTCTCTCTCTCTCTCTTCTAGTCAATGGAATGAAAGAAGTCGCTGCTAACGGTGACAAGAATGCGAATGGCGCTCTCGCACTTGCGGACAGGCTTGAATGCACTGCCGACCGAGCCCGTGGTGTGGCTGCTTCCTGCCCTTTCCCTGTAAGCACTTCAATTACCAGTCGAAGGAGAGAAAGAGAGAAAGAGATAGAGAGAAATTGAGAAAGCGACAGAAAGAGACAGAGAGATAGAGAGAGAGGGAGAGAGAGAGATGAGAGAGAATGAAAGAGAGAGAGAGAGAGAGAGAGATACTGAGATGGGAGAGAACGAAAGAGAGAGAGAGAGAGAGAGAGAGAGAAAGAGAGAGAGAGACTGAGATGGGATGAGAAATGAGTGATTTAGAACCGAGCGAGCTGTCTCTTGCTAGCGAAGGCTCCAATGAGTGGATCAGCTGAGCCGCCCGTCGACTGCGGAGAAGACGGCGACTCTGAAATGGATTATTATAAATAAATAAATAAGTAAACTTTAAACCATAAAGAATATTTGCATTCCTCATCAGTATTTTCACCGGAGAGTTTTCCACCTTTGTAGTGATGAAGCCATTGTCTGCTCTTCGTAAAATAGAAATACTAATGAATAGTGTCCGTTGAGATGATATGCACTTCAGATCAAACCATTATCAAGCTAACATAGCAACAGTTGCGTATTGAAGTGCAGTCTAATTATAGATAAATCGGCAATCGTAAAACTTGATCTGTGAAATTGAGAGTATTTTTGGTGCTAGCGGAAGAAAGGGAAGAGTGGCAAATACGATTACGGGAAAAGCGGACAGTTATTGGCGGTATGAACGCTAAATTTCATTTTCTTTATTGTCATCGCCTCTTTTTCGCTCGCAATGTATTGAAGAGAGTTAGCAATGAGAGAATAGTAAAGTGAACCTTTCGGAGAGTGCTGCTTCTTAGAAGAAACGCCTTTTCTTTGTCGGATGAGACGCGAGTCAGAGATCGACAGAAAGAATGATGCTGAAAATGCAGAGAAAGCAATCGACTCTCAATCAAACATTCATTCTCAATTCAAGTTGCAGTATCAATATCTGTGACAGATGTAAACTGACGTTCTGAAGAGACGGAGCAAGTGTCCGAAGCGATGTTGGCAAGGCTGCTTGATGTTGACGGGCCTGGAATACGAAATCGGACATTTATTTATACAAAATGTTAAAAAAGACAGCGTACTGGTTCCTCTTCCACTATCGGCGCGATCATCCGACTGAGAAGGCGCGGCCAGATAAAAGGCCTCGTCATCGTCGAAGTCGGCCGTGCTCGGCCTCTCCTCGGCTATTCGATTGCATCGCATGGGGGTGTCCGGGGTGGGCGAGTCGTGGACGAGGAGCGCAGGCACCACGGCAGACGCCGCGCCCGCCCCCGCCGCCGCGAACAGCGCAGCCCCCGCACTGCTGCGACGGGAGAGGCGCGGCGGCTGACGAAGAAACACACTCTTTCATTCTTCCCCATTCATACGAGCGTCAAATCAAGGTCCATGATTACTATTCAAAATGAATAGATAGAAATGATACTGACCGGCACGAATCGTCCAGGCGTCATTGTTCCCGCGGTGGCGGCATCCACTTCCTGCCGAGAAGCGAAGGCTGACCGCACGAAGGAACGCACGCTCTGAGCCGTGTTGGCGACCGAGACTCTACGAGGCTGCGAGGGAGGGCGGGTATTCAGAGTCCTCTTTCATGGGATGCAACCAGAGCTGCACGCGGCCCGGGCCAGCCCGGCCCGGTCCAAGGGCCGGCCGGGCCCAAATTTCCAAGGCCCTCTAGGGCCGGGCCGGGCCGGGCCCAAGGTTGGGCCCGGCCCTGAGCCCGATTGGGCCCGATTTTCAAAAATTTGCCAGCGAACACGCTTATGACAAAGCGAATTGTTATTGTTCGTACATAATATTGTAGTTCGGGAGTTGTATTCCTCTTCAGAATGAAATAAATGAGACGCCTTTTGAACGGCAAGCTAGAAGAAAAAAATTTTCGCTAAGAAAATTATCAATTAGAAATTGGAATGAGACGAATTTAAAAATCGGGCCGGAGCGGGCCGGCCGGGCCCAAAATTCCAGGGCCCTAAAACGGCGGGCCGGGCCGGGCCAAGATTTTGGGCCCGCGTGCACCTCTGGATGCAACACATTCTTTTGCTAATTTTTTAATGGGGAAGAAAAGTACTAAATAAGGCGAATTTTCAAAGAACAATAAGCAGATATCTAGGAAATTACTTTTTCAACGTGTTGCATATTCGTGTTCCGTGATTTGACGTCGTCAGGGCACTTCCGATATCGACAATTCGCTGCACTTCGAGCTGAATACAGGGAAAATTTATGACATCACTATAAATAGTAGAGAATGAAACAGAAGTAGTGTGAGCAACGTAGATAAAGATATGATATGTAAATATAAGAAAAATGAGGGAGAGAAGAGAAGGGGAGAGAGGGAGAAAAGCAGTTAGTGAGCGAAAGAGAAGAGAGAAGAGAGAAAGAGAGAAAGGAGCCTGTGGCAGTGCATGCATATTGACATATATGAATATGTATGTCTTTAACTCTGTTGTATAATGAAACAAGACTCACAGAGTCCATATCCAAATGTACATAGTACATACATATGTAGGTAGATATTCATATCTACACGACACTTTCAATAAACAAACTGCTGAAAAAAGTCGTTTCTAGAGGGAAATTTATAGGAAAAGGTTGTTGCTGCTCCTTACATCGTATTGTATACAAAATAGTGAAGTGGCATTTTCCATTCATTTCTGCCTATCAATAAGGAATACTAAAAAAAATAGAGAAGAAAAGGGTAAGACAAATTTAAGGAGAGCGAGAAAATGAGATAGATAATGAAAGAGTATGGTTTCGAGAGTAAAAATTGTAAAGAAACGGAGGGGCGGGGTGGCCCAGTGGCAAGTGGCGCCGCTCTTCATTCGCTCCCTTGTCAAAAATGACAAGTTCGCCCCCTGCCCCGACCCGCGCTCGATCATCCCCAATTCCTATCAATCGACGCTGCTCCCGGAGAAACCGTTGGCTGGCCGGGATAAGATCTGCCTAATCTTCGTCGGCCATTTTGACGAACCCGCCGGTGCCCATCGATCGCCCATGTGATAGATCCCTGTGTATTCCATCAACACATTGGCCCGATACGCGCGAATAAAGGTTTTTTAAAAAGGAGAGAAATAGTATGGCAAGGAAAGTTGAGCCACGATGACTGTATGCTTCTCCTAGCTGTTTCGTAGAAATCGATGTTTTCTTTAAAAATCAAATTTCGTAGATCATTTCACTCTCTTCCACTCGGTTCTCGTCACTTCACACACCAGTATGATTATGCTTGAATTCACTATCACAAGTTTTTCAATTCACAGCGGAGTCACAAGCCTGATAAGGTGATCTCAAGATTATCCTGAGTTATCTATTAGAGTATATACTTAGAAACGCTTGTGGTTTATTTACGGGGGTTGCGCGGAGCGGCGTGGTGGGCGGTAGAGTTGAGATTTTCGAGTGGGGTTTTTTTAGGATTGTAAATGAATATTGGGGCTACGATTTGGTATGGGTTTGGTTTTTTTGGGTTTTGATTTTCCGGTCGGCGCCGGCGGCCAAAATTTCGACTTTATGGCGCGCGGTTGCGCTGGGTTGGCCACTTTGAGCTATTGGATCTTTTGAACGGAGAGGAGTTGGGGAATGAAAAAAATATGAGTCGATAGCCCATCTCTTAATTATTAAGATTCCTGGTTGGTTTGGTGATAGTGCCTCAGGGGTGCCCAGGGAGCGTGTCCAAATTTTGACCCCCTTTTTTGGCCCTTTTTTACTCTGTTTTTTCTCACGATTTGGGGAATGAAAAAAATATGAGTCGATAGCCCATGTCTTAATTATTAAGATTCCTGGTTGGTTTGTTGATAGTGCCTCAGGGGTGGCCAGGGGGCGTGGCCAAAATTTGACCCTCTTTTTCTGTAGGTACGATTTTCTGTTCTCGAACATATATGATGTAGTTTTTCAAGGCGCATCTTCTGATCTATTGATCTGCTCCGTAACCCTCCCAGATTGATAGATACAGGGCAAAAACTGGCGGACCCATTTTGTTAGGAGCGAACTTTTGAAAAATCAATACTCGGAGATTTAGGATCGGAGCGGGACGGGACATTCAGAATATTGTTTAGTTTTTGGAGAGCTTTGAAATGAGCGTACTCCCGTTTGGCTGGGTTTCCGGGAAAGTACCCTGAGGGGGCCGTGAAATGTCGAATTTTTCTGAGGCCTTTTCCGAGGCTGTATTTTCTCGGGGATACGTGTTATGGCAACATGTTATATATGATTCTGTAGCTCTCGAGAAGGCGAACAACTTTCTCATACAAAACGTTTTCATAGAACTACGTTTTTGATCTACTTTTGGGGTCAGAATGTTCATGGCACTTTTTCGACCTTACCTATCACTGACACTTTTTGGGGTATATTTTTATTCGAATAGAGCCTAAAATTAGCTATCGAATGGTATGTCAATAGTCGCAATTGATCCAGTCATATTCGAGATATGAATTATTTTGTGGCTTTTTGGTACATTTTCATCGCACGCAGATATTCTAACGACCCAGGTTCGGAGTCGCGCGCGGGCAAACCCTTTTGCACGCTTTTATATGAGCTAAAACTAAACAAATTCAATGCTAGGACATAGCGGAGACTCCAAGGGAGATAATGGGCAAAGATACTGAAAGCAGGTCCCCCCATAGCTCCGCTAGTTAGAGAGTATACTTAGAAACGCTTGATGATTATTGCCGGGGGTTGCGCGGAGCGGCGTGGTGGGCGGGGGAGTTGAGATTTTCGAGTGCGGTTTTTTTAGGATGGAAAATGAATATTTGGGCTACGTTTTGGTATTGGTTTGGGATTTTTGGGATTTGGGTTTGGGGGTGGCGCCAGCGGTCAAAGTTGCAACTTTTCGGCGCGCGCTTGCGCTGGGTTGGCGAGATTGAGCGTTTGTATCTTTTGTTTCAGAGAAGATGGGAAGCTGAAAAAAATAGTCACTGATAGGGCATGTCTTCAAGATTAATAGGACACAAATTGGGCGAATTCCGCCTGAGGGTCTTTCCTGTGGGCGTGGCCAAAATTTTACCCCGTTTTTTGGCCCTTTTTTGCTCTGTTTTTTCTCACTATCGAAAATTCTGTAGGTACGATTTTCGATTCTCGAACATATATGATGTAGTTTTTCAAGGCGCATCTTCTGATCTATTGATCTGCTCCGTAGCCCTCCCAGATCGATAGATACGAGGCAAAAACCGGCCGACCAATTTTGTTAGGAGCAAACCTTTGGAAAATCAATACTCGGAGATTAGTTATTGGAGCGGGATGGGACATTCATAATATTGTTCAGTTTTTGGAGAGCTTTGAAATTAGCCTAATCCCGTTTGGCTGGGATTCCAGGAAAGGGCATCGCACGCAGATATTCTAACGACCCAGGTCCCACAGGAAAGACCCTCAGGCGGAATTCGCCCAATTTGTGTCCTATTAATCTTGAAGACATGCCCTATCAGTGACTATTTTTTTCAGCTTCCCATCTTCTCTGAAACAAAAGATACAAACGCTCAATCTCGCCAACCCAGCGCAAGCGCGCGCCGAAAAGTTGCAACTTTGACCGCTGGCGCCACCCCCAAACCCAAATCCCAAAAATCCCAAACCAATACCAAAACGTAGCCCAAATATTCATTTTCCATCCTAAAAAAACCGCACTCGAAAATCTCAACTCCCCCGCCCACCACGCCGCTCCGCGCAACCCCCGGCAATAATCATCAAGCGTTTCTAAGTATACTCTCTAACTAGCGGAGCTATGGGGGGACCTGCTTTCAGTATCTTTGCCCATTATCTCCCTTGGAGTCTCCGCTATGTCCTAGCATTGAATTTGTTTAGTTTTAGCTCATATAAAAGCGTGCAAAAGGGTTTGCCCGCGCGCGACTCCGAACCTGGGTCGTTAGAATATCTGCGTGCGATGCCCTTTCCTGGAATCCCAGCCAAACGGGATTAGGCTAATTTCAAAGCTCTCCAAAAACTGAACAATATTATGAATGTCCCATCCCGCTCCAATAACTAATCTCCGAGTATTGATTTTCCAAAGGTTTGCTCCTAACAAAATTGGTCGGCCTGTTTTTGCGTCGTATCTATCGATCAGGGAGGGCTACGGAGCAGATCAATAGATCAGAAGATGCGCCTTGAAAAACTACATCATATATGTTCGAGA
The DNA here is from genome assembly GCA_945643635.1 of Allodiplogaster sudhausi. NCBI lineage: Eukaryota > Metazoa > Nematoda > Chromadorea > Rhabditida > Diplogasteridae > Allodiplogaster > Allodiplogaster sudhausi. The sequence goes on from CALZFC010000066.1 coordinate 875,153, forward strand.
ATCGAAAATCGTACCTAAAGAATTTTCGATAGTGAGAAAAAACAGAGCAAAAAAGGGCCAAAAAACGGGGTAAAATTTTGGCCACGCCCACAGGAAAGACCCTCAGGCGGAATTCGCCCAATTTGTGTCCTATTAATCTTGAAGACATGCCCTATCAGTGACTATTTTTTTCAGCTTCCCATCTTCTCTGAAACAAAAGATACAAACGCTCAATCTCGCCAACCCAGCGCAAGCGCGCGCCGAAAAGTTGCAACTTTGACCGCTGGCGCCACCCCCAAACCCAAATCCCAAAAATCCCAAACCAATACCAAAACGTAGCCCAAATATTCATTTTCCATCCTAAAAAAACCGCACTCGAAAATCTCAACTCCCCCGCCCACCACGCCGCTCCGCGCAACCCCCGGCAATAATCATCAAGCGTTTCTAAGTATACTCTCTAACTAGCGGAGCTATGGGGGGACCTGGTTTCAGTATCTTTGCCCATTATCTCCCTTGGAGTCTTCGCTATGTCCTAGCATTGGTTTTGTTTAATTAGGGTTCACACAAAAGAGCGCAAAACGGTTTGCCCGCGAGCGACTCCGAACCTGGGTCGTTAACAAAATCTGCGTGCGATGAAAATGTACCAAAAAGCCACAAAATAACTTATATCTCGAAAGTGCCTGAACGAATACCGACGAACAACCTATCATTCGATAGCTAATTTTAGGCTCTATCTTAACAAAAATATGCCCCAAAAAGTGTCAGTGATAGCTAAGGTCGAAAAAGTGGCCTAAACATTCTAACCCCAAAAGTAGATCAAAAATGTCGTTATATGAAAACGATTTGTATGAGACATTTGTTCGCCTTCTCGAGAGCTACAGAATGATATATAACATGTAGACATAATACCTATCCCCGAGAAAAAACAGCCGCGGAAAGGGCCTCCCAAAAATTTTACATTTCACGGCCCCCTCAGGACAACTTTTCCGAAACCCAGCCAAACGGGAATAAGCTCATTTCAAAGCTCTCCAAAAACTGAACAATATTATGAATGTCCTGTCTCGCTCCAATCCCTAGTCTCCGAGTATTGATTTTCCAAAGGTTTGCTCCTAACAAAATTGGTCGGCCGGTTTTTGCCTCGTATCTATCGATCTGGGAGGGCTACGGAGCAGATCAATAGATCAGAAGATGCGCCTTGAAAAACTACATCATATATGTTCGAGAATCGAAAATCGTACCTACAGAATTTTCGATAGTGAGAAAAAACAGAGCAAAAAAGGGCCAAAAAACGGGGTAAAATTTTGGCCACGCCCACAGGAAAGACCCTCAGGCGGAATTCGCCCAATTTGTGTCCTATTAATCTTGAAGACATGCCCTATCAGTGACTATTTTTTTCAGCTTCCCATCTTCTCTGAAACAAAAGATACAAACGCTCAATCTCGCCAACCCAGCGCAAGCGCGCGCCGAAAAGTTGCAACTTTGACCGCTGGCGCCACCCCCAAACCCAAATCCCAAAAATCCCAAACCAATACCAAAACGTAGCCCAAATATTCATTTTCCATCCTAAAAAAACCGCACTCGAAAATCTCAACTCCCCCGCCCACCACGCCGCTCCGCGCAACCCCCGGCAATAATCATCAAGCGTTTCTAAGTATACTCTCTAACTAGCGGAGCTATGGGGGGACCTGGTTTCAGTATCTTTGCCCATTATCTCCCTTGGAGTCTTCGCTATGTCCTAGCATTCAGAACTTTGCATTGGGGGTCACACAAAAGCGCGCAAAAGTGTTTGCCCGCGCGCGACTCCGAACCTGGGTCGTTAGAAAATCTGCGTGTGATGAAAATGTACCAAAAAGCCACAAAATAATTCATATCTCGAATATGCCTGAACCAATACCGATGATCAACCTATCATTCGATAGCTAATTTTAGGCTCTATTCGAATAAAAATATGCCCCAAAAAGTGTCAGTGATAGCTAAGGTCGAAAAAGTGGCCTAAACATTCTCGGACCAAAAGTAGATCAAAAACGTCAATATATGAAAACATTTTGTATGACAAAGTTGTTCGCCTTCTCGAGAGCTACAGAATCATATATAACATGTTGCCATAAGGCCAATCCCCGAGAAGAATCGGCCGCGGAAATGGCCTCCCAAAAACTCGACATTTCACGGCCCCCTCAGGGTACTTTCCCGGAATCCCAGCCAAACGGGAGTACTCTCATTTCAAAGCTCTCCTAGAACTGTACAATATTCTGAATGTCCCATCCCGCTCCGATCCTGAATCTCCGAGTATTGATTTTTCAAAGGTTCGCTCCTAACAAAATGGGTCCGCCTGTTTTTGCCTCGTATCTGTTGATCTAGGCAACTTCAGGAAATGTGCTATAGATCGATCGATGCGCCGTCCAAAACTACATGATATATGTCGAAACAAAGAAAATCGTGGGTACAGATTTTGAGAAAGTGAGCAAATACAGAGCAAAAAAGGGCCAAAAAAGGGGGTCAAAATTTGGCCACGCCCCCTGGGCACCCCTGAGGCACTATCACCAAACCGAAAAACGAATATGATTCCTGGAGTTGAGATCGATTGGAGCTTTGGTAGATCAGTGGGAGGCCGGCGCGTTTTGACCCTGTTTTGGGGTACTTTTTTAGGCTCATTCATCTCCTTTTCTCAGAATCTACAAATTCCGCTTTTTGATTGTCTGACTCAGATTGTAGAGTTTTTGACGGCGCATCTTTTAATACTATTCTTATCAACTTTTGGGCACTGCGCATTGTAGATATTATCGATTGAAGTTCCAAATTTTTTTGTTAGGAGCAATTTTCAAAAATTCAGCTATTTAATTGTAGGGATCGTAGAGCGATGGGACTTGCAGAATATTGAAGGGCATGGAGTCAGCTTCAATATGATTATACTTGCATTCCGATAGGTGATCATTAAAGTGCCCTGAGGGTGCTGTGAAGTGGAAAATTTTTGGAAGGAACTTTGAGCCTCCGTTTTTCCTCGGTGGTGAATGCTTTTGCGACATGTTATATATCTATCGGTAGCTCTCGAGATGGCGAACAACTTTCTCATACAAAACATTTTGATATTTTGTCATTTTTGATCTACTTTTGGGGTCAGAATGTTCAGGCCACTATTTCGGCCTTAGCTATCACTGACACTTTTTGGCGCATATTTTTTTTATTGTAGAGCCAAAAATTAGCTATCGAATGATAGGTAGATCATGGGATTTGATCCAGGCATATTCGAGATATGAATTATTTTGTGGCTTTTTGGTACATTTTCAGTGCACGTCGAAAGTCATGGGTCGCAGGTTCGGAGTCGCGCGCGCGCAAACTCTTTTGCGCGTTTTTGTATGGCTCCTGATGAAATTATAAGAGTGCTAACATAGACTAAGGACTCCAAGCTTTCTAATGAGCGGAAATTCAAAGACCTAGGATGTCCATTAACGCCGCTAGAACAGACTTTTGTCCTTTTTAAGCCAACTAACAACCCTTAGAGCCAACTAACGACCCAACTTACTATCTTTTTATGGGGAAATGGCCTCCGGGGCGATAGCCCCGGTGGCCATTGACCGGGCCAAAGGCCCGTAGCGTGGCTGCGCCACGCTAGTCTAGAGTTATCTAAAAGTCGACTGTAATTTATTTACGGGTATAGCGCGGAGCGGTGTAGCGGGCGGGGGGATTGAGATATCGGGAAGCGGTTTTTTGGGGAACATGCAAAAGTTTCCGTACTACAAGAATATGTGGGTTTCAAAAAATTGGGTTCGATATTGGCGCCGGCGCTGGCGGCCAAACTTTGGTCGGAGGTGACTTCGATTTTGGCACTTTGGTGAATTTGAGGGGTTGTATCTTTTTTTCGGGTAAAGATGTGGGGATGAAAAAAATACTGGTAGATAGATCGTTCAAAAATGAATATGATTCCTGGAGTTGAGATCATTTCGAGCTTTGGTAGATCAGTGGGAGGTCGGCGCGCAAACCATACGTTTTTGGGGTACTTTTTGAGAGGGTATTTGCCCCTTTTCTCCTAGATCCCTCCATTCCGCTTTTGATGTAACTGAATCCGATTTTAGAGTTTTTGACGGCGCATCTTTTAATAGTAGATATATCGACTTTTGGACACTGGGTGTATGAGATATTATCGATTGAAGGGTCAAATTTTTTTGTTAGGAGCGAACCTTCTAAAATTCATATCTTTATGAATAGGGAAGTTAGAGGGATGAGAGTTTCAGAATCATACAGAATTTCACGAGAGCTTCAATATGAGTATAGGTAGGTTAGGCTGGGTTATCATTAAAGTGCCCTGCCAGGGCCGTGAAGTGGCAAATTTTTGGAGCGCATTTTGGGCCTCCGTTTCTTCGCGATAGTTAAAGGTTTTGCCACATGTTATATACCATTCTGTAGCTCTCGCGAAGGAGAACAACTTTCTCATACAAAACGTTTTCATATTTTGTCATTTTTGATCTACTTTTGGGGTCAGTATGTTCAGGCCGCTATTTCGGCCTTAGCTATTACTGGCACTTTTTGGCGCATATTTTTTTTCTTGTAGAGCCAAAAATTAGCTTTTGAATGGTAGGTCAATCATGCAAAACGATTCAGGCATATTCGAGATATGAATTTATTTGTGGCTTTTTGGTTCATTTTCAGTGCATGTCGAAAGTCATGGGTCGCAGGTTCGAAGTCGCGCGCGTGCAAACCCTTTTGCGCGCTTTTGTATGACTCCTGATTAAATAAAAAGTATGTTAACATGGATAAAAGACTCCAAGCTTTCTAATGGACGGAAAAACTTACACCCAGGTCCTCCAGTAGCACCGCTAGAACAGACTTTTGTCCTTTTTAAGCCAACTAACGAGCCTTAGAGCTAACTAATGATGCTTAAGGCCAACTTACAACCCTCAGAGATCTAAAAGTCGACTGTAATTTATTCACCGGGATAGCGCCGAGAGGTATTACGGGCGGTGGGAATGAGATACGGGGAAGCGGTTTTTTGCGGATTATGGAATAGTATCTGGGCTACAAGAATATGTGGGTTTCAAAAAATTGGGTTCCATATTGGCGCCGGCGCCGGCGGCCAAACTTTGGTCGGAGGCGACTCTGATTTGGGCACTTTGGCGACTTTGAGTGGTTGCAACTTTTTTTCGGGTAGAGATATCGCGATGCAAAAAATACTGTGAGATAGATCGTCGAAAAATGAATATGATTCCTGGAGTTGAGATTTGTTGACCTACTTGTAGATCAGTACGAGGCCGGCGCGCAAACCATACGTTTTTGGGGTACTTTTTTAGGCTCATTCTTCTCATTTTCTCGAAATCTACAAAGTCCGCTTTTGATTAAACTGACTGCGATTGTAGAGTTTTTGACGGGCTTTCAGAAAATAGTCGAATTATCGACTTTTGGACACTAGAAGTTGTAGATATTATCGATTGAAGGGTCAAATTTTTTTGTTAGGAGCGAACCTTCTAAAATTCATATCTTTATGAATAGGGATCGTAGCGGGATGAGACTTCTAGAATATTGAAGAACTTCAAGAGAGCTTCAATATGAGTATAATTGCGTTTGTCTGGCTTTTCATTAAAGTGCCCTGCGAGGACCGTGTAGTGGCAAATTTTTGGAGCGCACTTTGGGCCTCCGTTTTTCCTCGGTGGTGAAAGCTTTTGCTACATGTTATATACCAATCTGTCTCTTTTGAGAACAACTTTCTCATACAAAACATTTTGATATTTCGATGTTTTTGATCTACTTTCGGGGTCAGAAGGTTCAGGCCACTATTTCGGCCTTAGCTATCACTGACACTTTTTGGCGCATATTTTTTTTATTGTAGAGCCTAAAATTAGCAATCGAATGGTAGGTCAAACGTGCAAAACGATTCAGGCATATTCGAGATATGAATAATTTTGTGGCTTTTTGGTACATTTTCACTGCACATCGAAAGTCATGGGTCGCAGGTTCGGAGTCGCGCGCGCGCAAACCCTCCAGATCGATAGTCCAAGTCGAGAAATGATGATAACCATTTTCACTTTTTCCTAAATGGCCTCCGGCGATTTTATATTGATTTTTAAAAATTTGCATAAATTGAGGTGGTAGGTTGCTGATAACTATTTTGCCATTGTCGGTGTCTAGTTTGTGACTAAAAGCAATGGCCTGCGTGGTGCAGTGGTTGCACGCTCGCTTTCTGTTTTGAAAGTCGCAGGTTCGAACCCCATTCGGTTGAAATTTTTGCTGCAGTTTAGAAATTCAAGTTTGGAGAAGTAGACACGAAAAAAATTATTCCGATGAGAGGAGTCCATTTCGCCCATGTTTGCGAATCCACAATGACCTAAATAGTTCGGAAAACAGAATGTAGTCTTCTTCCATGTCTGGTACCAGGTAGCAACCATATGCCTATTACGGTACTTCTGGAAATGAGGCCAGAATTAATAAATAAACTTGTTATTCGCGTTTCCCGCACCAAATAACCACCCTGTGGTGATTTTGGGGGAACAACTTTTCTCGACATTTTGGGGCATATGTAACGTAATAGGTCATTACGGATTCGCAACTATGGGCGAAGTAAACACCTTCCAACACCAGATGCCCTTGTAGACAAGAAGAAAGCTATTGTTACACGAATTTTAAGTGTATACGCACTCTCCCCTCACCGGAATAATTTTTTTCGTATGTACTTCTCCAAACTTGAATTCCAAAACTGCAGGAGGTACAATTGTACTATTCTAACCACAGAAGAAAATTAAAAAAAAACTTTTTTCATTGAAATTCATCCCAAGGGCGTTTTGGGTACGGGGAATACGAATATCAAATCCATTTGTTATCATGAGGTCGTTTTCACGGTAAGTTAGGCAAGGTTAGGGAAGTAAGATGCTCACTTTGCAAGTGTTGTTGAGCGAAGCCAGAGAAAGAAATGAGTATGATATTCGCTTTCCCCGTGCCGAAAACCTCCTTGGAATCAATTTCAGCGAAAAATTTTTTTTCTGAAGTTCGACCTCTGGGATGGGAATAGTTACTACCTGTAGCAAAACATTTCAACCGAATGGGGTTCGAACCTGTGACATTCAAAATTGTAAGCGAACACGTAACCCACTGCGCCACACAGTCCTATTTAATTGCTTAAGCCAGACATTGACAATGGTAAAGCCACTAAATTCTGCGATTTTATGCAAACTTTAAAAATCAATATAAAATCACCGGAGGCCATTAGGAAAAAGTGAAAATGGTTATCATCATTTCTCGACTTGGACTATCGATCTGGACAGGTGCGATCAAAATCCGCCGGGTTATGCTTAGATGGTTCCCTTGTTAGATTAAACAACGTAAAAAATGAATTGACCGGTTACGGGAAATTGCTTCCTGTGGGCAGTAGAAAATCTAAAAGTCGACTGTAATTTATTTACGGGTATAGCGCGGAGCGGTGTAGCGGGCGGGGGGATTGAGATATCGGGAAGCGGTTTTTTGGGGAACATGCAAAAGTTTCCGGACTACAAGAATATGTGGGTTTCAAAAAATTGGGTTCCATATTGGCGCCGGCGCCGGCGCCCAAACTTTGGTCCGAGGTGACTTCGATTTGGGCACTTTGGTGATTTTGAGGGACTGTATCTTTTTTTCGGGTAGAGATATGAGGATGAAAAAAATACTGGTAGATAGATCGTTCAAAAATGAATATGATTCCTGGAGTTGAGATCATTTCGAGCTTTGGTAGATCAGTGGGAGGTCGGCGCGCAAACCATACGTTTTTGGGGTACTTTTTGAGAGGGTATTTGCCCCTTTTCTCCTAGATCCCTCCATTCCGCTTTTGATATAACTGAATCCGATTTTAGAGTTTTTGACGGCGCATCTTTTAATACCATAATTATCCACTTTTGGGCACTTGGTCTATGAGATATTATCGATTGAAGGGTCAAATTTTTTTGTTAGGAGCGAACCTTCTAAAATCCATATCTTTATGAATAGGGATTGTAGCGGGATGAGAGTTTCAGAATCATTCAGAGTTTCACGAGAGCTTCAATATGAGTATACATAGGTTAGGCTGGCTTATCATTAAAGTGCCCTGCCAGGGCCATAAAATGGAAAATTTTTGGAACGCATTTTGGACCTACGTTTCTTCTCGGTAGTTAAAGCTTATGCCACATATTATATACCATTCTGTAGCTCTCGAGAAGGAGAACAACTTTCTCATACAAAACGTTTTCATATTTTGTCATTTTTGATCTACTTTTGGGGTCAGAAGGTTCAGGCCTCTATTTCGGCCTTAGCTATCACTGACACTTTCTGGCGCATATTTTATTTATTGTAGAGCCTAAAATTAGCTATCGAATGATAGGTAGATCATGGGATTTGATCCAGGCATATTCGAGATATGAATTATTATGTGGCTTTTTGGTACATTTTCAGTGCACGTCGAAACTCATGGGTCGCAGGTTCGAATCCCCGCGCGCGCAAACTCTTTTGTGCGCTTTTATATGAGTCCTGATGAAATTATAAGAGTGCTATCATGTAGAAAAGACTCTAATCTTTCTAATGAGCTTAAATTCAAAGGCCCAGATAGTCCAGTAGCGCCGCTAGAACAGACTTTTGACCCTTTAGAGCCAAATTTTAACCATTAGAGCCAACTTAGAACCCTTGGATAAATTTTTTATCGGGAAATGGCCTCCGGGGCGATAGCCCCGGTGGCCATTGACCGGGCCAAAGGCCCGTAGCGTGACAAAGTCACGCTAGTTAGAGAGTATACTTAGAAACGCTTGTCGATTATTGCCGGGGTTTGCGCGGAGCGGCGTGGTGGGCGGGGGAGTTGAGATTTTCGAGTGGGGTTTTTTTAGGATGGAAAATGAATATTGGGGCTACGTTTTGGTATGGGTTTCGGATTTTTGGAATTTGGGTTTGGGGGTGGCGCCAGCGGCCAAAGTTGCAACTTTTCGGCGCGCTCTTGCGCTGGGTTGGCCACTTTGAGCGTTTGTATCTTTTGTTTCGGAGAAGATGGGAAGCTGGAAAAAATAGTGGCTGATAGGGAATGTCTTCAAGATTAATAGGACACAAATTGGGCTAATTCCGCCCGAGGGTCTTTCCTGTGGGCGTGGCCAAAATTTTACCCCGTTTTTTGGCCCTTTTTTACTCTGTATTTGCTCACTATCTCGAAAACGCTATATGAAACATGTCGATTTTTTGTCCTTATTCGAAAGAACTCCTCGAAATACACCATCTGACATGCTTTCCTCCCCCCTCAGGGAAATAGTTTTCCGGCAGCGATCGATAATGTAGCGAACCCATTTTGTTAGGAGCGAACCTTTGAAAAATCAATACTCGGAGATTCGGGAACGGAGCGGGTTGTGTCATTCATATTATTGAACAGTTTTACGAGAGCTTTGAAATGAGCCTACTCCCGTTTGGCTGGGATTCCGGGAAAGTACCCTGAGGGGGCCGTGAATTCTCAAAATTTTGGGAGGCCCTTTCCGCGCCTATGTTTTCTCGAGGATTGGCCTTATGGCAACATTTTATATGTCATTCTGTAGCTTTTGAGAAGGCGAACAAATGTCTCATGCAAAACGTTTTCATATAACGACATTTTTGAACTACTTTTGGGGCCAGAAGGTTTAGGCCACTTTTTCGACCTTAACTATCACTGACACTTTTTGGGGCATATTTTTATTCGAATAGAGCCTAAAATTAGCTATCGAATGGTATGTCAATCGTCGCAATCGATATAGGCATATTTGAGATATGAATTATTTTGTGGCTTTTTGGTGCAATTTCATCGCACGCAGATTTTCTACCGACCCAGGTTCGAATCCGCGCGCGAGCAAACTCTTTTGCGCGTTTTTATATCACCCCTAATGCAAAGATTAAAAGGCTAGGACATAGCTCACACTCCAAGGGAGATAATGGGCAAAGATACTGAAAGCAGGTCCCCCCATAGCTCCGCTAGTCTAGAGTTATCTAAAAGTCGACTGTTATTTATTGACTGGTATAGCGCGGAGAGGTGTAGCGGGCGGTGGGGTGGAGATATCGGGGAGCGGTTTTTTGGAGATTATGTAAAAGTTTCCGGACTACAAGAATATATGTGTTTCAAAAAATTGGGTTCGATATTGGCGCCGGCGCCGGCGTCGGAAGTTGGCGCGGAGGCGAGTTGGATTTGGGCTCTTTGGCGACTTTGAGGGGTTGTATCTTTTTTTCCGGTAGAGATATGAGAATTAAAAAAATACTGGAAGATAGCCCGTCCAAAAATGAATATGATTCCAGAAGTTGAGATCGATTCGAGTTTTGGTAGATCAGTACGAGACCGGCGCGCAAACCATACGTTTTTGGGGTACTTTTTTAGGCTCATTCTTCTCATTTTCTCGAAATCTACAAATTCGCTTTTTGATCTAACTGACTCCGATTGTAGAGTTTTTGACGGGCTTTCTTTTAATAGTAGACTTATCGACTTTTGGGCACTAGGTGTATTAGATATTATCGATTGAAGGGTCAAATTGTTTTGTTAGGAGCGAACCTTCTAAAATTCATATCTTTATGAATAGCGAAGGTAAAGGGATGAGAGTTTCAGAATCATGCAGAGTTTCACGAGAGCTTCAATATGAGTATACATAGGATAGGCTGGCTCTTCATTAAAGTGCCCTGCCAGGGCCGTAAAGTGGAAAATTTTTGGAACGCATTTTGGGCCTCGGTTTCTTCTCGGTAGTTAAAGGTTATGCCACATATTATATACCATTCTGTAGCTCTCGAGAAGAAGAACAACTTTCTCATACAACACATTTTCATATTTTGTCATTTTTGATCTACTTTTGGGGTCAGAATGTTTAGGCCACTATTTCGGCCATAGCTATCACTGACACTTTTTGGCGCATATTTTTTTTATTGTAGAGCCAAAAATTAGCTATCGAATGATAGGTAGATCATGGGATTTGATCCAGGCATATTCGAGATATGATTTATTTTGTGGTTGGGCTATTTTCTCTCCACATCGAAACTCATGGGTCGCAGGTTCGAATCCGCGCGCGCGCAAACTCTTTTGCGCGCTTTTGTATGACTCCTGAGTATTTTAAAAGAGTGACATCATATAGTAAAGACTCCAAGCTTTCTAATGAGCTTAAATTCAAAGGCCCAGATAGTCCAGTAGCGCCGCTAGAATAGACTTTTGACCCTTTAGAGCCAAATTTTAACCCTTAGAGCCAACTAACGACCCAACTTACTATCTGTTTATCGGGAAATGGCCTCCAGGGCGATAGCCCCGGTGGCCATTGACCGGGCCAAAGGCCCGTAGCGTGGCTAGTGAGAGAGTATACTTAGCATTGCTTGTGGTTTATTGCCGGGGTTTGCGCGGAGCGGCGTAGTGGGCGGGGGAGTTGAGATTTTCGAGTGGGGTTTTTTTAGGATGGTAAATGAATGTTGGGGCTACGTTTTGGTATTGGTTTGGAATTTTTGGAATTTGGGTTTGGGGGTGGCGCCAGCGGTCAAATTTGCAACTTTTCGGCGCGCGCTTACGCTGGGTTGGCCACTTTGAGCAATTGGATCTTTTGAACGGAGAGGAATTGTGGAACGAAAAAAATATGAGTCGATAGCCCATCTCTTAATTATTAAGATTGCTGGTTGGTTAGTTGATAGTGCCTCAGGGGTGGCCAGGGGGCGTGGCCCAACTTTTACCCCCTTTTTTGGCCCTTTTTTGCTCAGAATTTTCGATAGTGAGCAAATACAGTTTGTACGATTTTCGATTCTCGAACATATATGATGTAGTTTTTCAAGGCGCATCGTCTGATCTATTGATCTGCTCTATCGCCGTCCCAGATCGATAGATACAGGGCAAAAACAGGCGGACCCATTTTGTTAGGAGCAAACCTTTGGAAAATCAATACTCGGAGATTTGGGGGTGGAGCGGGACGGCACATTCATAATATTGTTTAGTTTTTGGAGAGCTTTAAAATGAGCCTACTCCCGTTTAGTTGGGATTCCGGGAAGGTACCTTGAGGGGGCCGTGAAATCTCAAAATTTTGGGAGGTCATTTCCGCGGCTGTTTTTTCTCGGATGTTGGAGTTATGGCAACACGTTATATATGATTCTGTAGCTCTCGAGAAGGCGAACAAATCTCTCATACAAAACTTTTCAATACAACGACGTTTTTGATCTACTTTTGGGTTCAGAATGTTTAGGCCACTTTTTCGACCTTACCTATCACTGGAACATTTTGGGACATATTTTTGTTAAGATAGAGCCTAAAATTAGCTATCGAATGATAGGTTGGTCGTCGGTATTCGTTCAGGCATATTCGAGATATGAATTATTTTGTGGATTTTTGGTACTTTTTCATCGCACGCAGATTTTCTAACGACCCAGGTTCGGAGTCGCGCACGGGCAAACCCTTTTGCGCGCTTTTGTGTGAACCCTAATCAAACAAAACCTATGCTAGCACATAGCGAAGACTCCAAGGGAGATAATGGGCAAAGATACTGAAACCAGGTCCCCCCATAGCTCCGCTAGTCTCTTCTTAGACTAAACAACGTAAAAAGTTAATCCTCCGCTTACGGGAGATTGATTCCTGTTGGCGGCACGATTGGTGGATTTGGATGAAACTTTCCAGAAAGGTACATTGAAGTCTCGGCTATCGTCCTATGAGGGTTTGGAAATTTTTGGTTGGCGCCGGCGCCGGCGCCGCAAAGGGGGGTCACTCGGAAACTTTGAGGTGGAATATCTCTTTTTCTAGGGCACCTACAAAAATAACAAAAATAGTATTTTATTCGTCAGGCGGGAATCTACCAATGACCAGAAGATCATTCCCGTAGATCGATTGGTAGATCGGTGGGAACTGATTTTCTAAAAGGGGCACTTTTTCGCATGTAGATTGGAACTTTCTCAAAATCCTGACATGCGCTTGGTTGATTGTCGGGTTCTATCGATACAGTTTTTAAAGACGCATCTTTTGATCTATGCTTGTAAACTTTTGCGCACGGGGGATATCTTAAAAATCGATAAAACTGAAATTTTGTAGTTGTTAGGGACCAAATTTTAACTTTTATATCTCAAGAAGTTGGAATCGTATGGTGATGGGACTTTAAGCATCCTGTTAAGAATTGAACGGGCTTCAATATGAGCCTATTTGTGTTAGGCTGGGTTTCCGGGAAAGTACCCTGAGGGGATGTTGAAGTTTAGGTCACTTTCCTGACATTTTTTTCCTCGGTTTTAGAAGTTATGGCTACATGTCGCATACCATTCGGTTGCTTACGAATAGGGGAACAACTCTCTCATACAAAACTTTTCCATAAAATCAATTTTTGACCTACAAAATGGTGATCCAAATTTTTAGTGCATCTATAGACCAGACAGCCAAATGAAACATTTTTTATCAGTATCTACATGAAAAACTGATCCTCATTGAGGGTTCCTTTTGAAATTTTGATTAAGGGAAAAAATTATAATCGTAGGTCAGAACATTTTATTAGTAATCGAGAGGTCGCAGGTTCGAACCCGCGGGCGTGCAAACCCTTTTGCACGCTTTTATATGCCTCTTGATTGAATATAATCGATGATAGCATTGATTAAATACTTATTTCTAATGTTTAAGGTCTTAAAGGAGCCGGTTCCGTTAAGGTCAACTTTGAGCTGATCGAATACTACGCACTCTAGCGGGATGTGTAATGCGTATCCTAATATGATCTCGATATATTTTTAAGAAAAGGAAATAGAAAACGTGAAATGTATGTAGAATAAGAAAGAAATAAAATAAAAAGTTAAATAAACATATTTTGCATTCATAATCACAGTGGTCCTGTTTTTGAAAATCGTTTTTGAATCAAAAATTGTCTCGAAAAGAAAAATAAGGGAAAACTTACAGTACTTGAACAAAGCCATGCCGCATGAAATGTTTCGAATTCCGTTTTATTTCTGTGGAGGTCACACCATGCGGCTTTTTTTTGTTATTTTTCGTAATAGTTTGTTATTATTTTGTGTGTTATGGTTGTGCCGCGATTGTCGCTTCCCTTTTTGTTGTTGCGGCACATGATAATTGTTTTGTTGCCGGGTGAATCTTTTTCTTAAATGTATAGGATGCTCACTGTTTCGTGGAATTGCGTCTAATTTTGTTTATTTTTGCAGTTCTCCTCTTGACAGCGTCGGATGAACATGAGCCTCCCCTCAAGCGACCGCACAACGATGTTGAGGATCCCTTTGACCTCGATGAACTCTTCCGCAAGGTCTATGACCGCTTAATGTCGGTCATGCATTTTGTTTTGCTTGGTCTTTTTATTGTCCCATTTGGCGTATTCTTCTTATTCTTCTTATTCAGATGTTATTGTAAGTGACTGGAATGAAATTAAAGCATCATACCGTTTTGGTATTCTTATCATTATTATCCCATTTGGGGTATTCTTTTTGTTCAGATGTCATTCTAAGTTACGGGAATGAAATTAAAGCATATTACTCAGGTGCAAGAGAGAGGCGTCCCCGTCTACCTCGACTTCCGAAGACGATGAGATGGCAGTGCTCTCCTTTCCTCTTGACCGGTCCATGTCTCCCACCCAACTGCTGGCCGTTGCCATCAAGAAGCGTCGTTCCCTTGCCGCGTCGGATGAACAGGAGCCTCCCCTCAAGCGACCGCGCAACGACGGTGAGGATCCCTTTGGCCTCTTCCTTTTTGCAGCATGGATCATCATGGAATGATTGTTAGAATTGCTAAATTCTAAAGGCTTAATATGTTAAGTGGTAATGTATTTGATTATTTGAGTAAGTGTGCCTTCAAGTGCCAAAGGTTTATATTATGATGTTCCAAAAATTATTTTTAGATATCAGCGTGCTCTGCTGAAGTTCGCGGTGCACACTCCTAGCTTCGACTGTGTCCTTCCTGGTTGCCTCACCAGCCAGCACTTCACATTTATAATGTTCCTTTTGCTCTTTTGTATTTGTTCCGTGTTTAGTTTTCTCCGTAAGTCATACTTTGCTTTGCGAGCATCGGCTACTCGGGCGGGCAATCGAGGATTCCACGAGCGGCGACCACGGAAGTCGCCGATCGATGACTCGTGTGGTGCTTTGTGTATATGAGTGAGGGGGGAGGGTTTCATGGGAGAGAATGTTGTGGGATGTGATGTGTGGGTTTGTGGGATGTGATGTGTGGGTTTGTGGGATGTGATGTTCTTTTCTTCGCTATATTCTTTTCTGCCGCGCGTGGTTAATTTAACTTATTATTCCAAAAAAAAAACTAAATATTGCACAACATTAGTTCATAGTTTCTTTTTCGTTATTGCGCAACATTTCGCAATGCATTGCAGGGCATTGACGCTCTGCACATCAAGCTGCGTGTCACGAGTGGAACGCATACCACCCAGCCCAGGAGCTCAGTCCACGCTCCGCGCCTCTGGCACGAAGATTGGCCGCATCGAGGATGTCACTCCCATCCCCACCGATTGCACTCGCCCCAAGTGGGCCACAGGAGTCGTCTTTAAGTCAACAATCGGACTCTTCGTTGTTTTTATTCTGTTGACAAAGTTGTTTAGTTTTCAATCCGTGTCTGTTTACTAATTTAATAAAGTGCTATAGTAAGAAAAAAGGCTTTATGTGAAACAAAGATAAAGACATATCACGAACACACCAAGCAGGATAAGCACAAACACACCAAACAGGATAGAGACAGCGGGGTTAAAGGAAAGGTGAGTGAGGAGTTAAGGGAAAGTAAGTGGGTGTCACATGGGACGAAGGACAAAGTGTGGGCCGTGCGATAGTGAAGCGGGAGTGCAAGCCATGCACAGTGATAACCTGAAGATATAAGAATTATACAAGACCATATGAGATTTCCGCTAGAACAACAACCCTCACCTATACCTTCTTAAATCGGGAAATGACCACGGGGGCGATAGCAACGGTGGTCATTGACCGGGCCGAAGGCACGCTAGTTTTAGGATACATGAAGTAGTTTGTAGCTGAAATTCATGTTGCGAAACAGAAATCACAATCTTCTACGATTTTTTTTTGCAATTTAGCTGAGGGAGACGATTGTGTGAGAATGAATGTACACGAAAGTGCCAGTATAGAGACTCTAATCAATCATAAAATTTACTGATAGTGCTCACGATGAAAGGAATGTTAAAAAAGAAACTAATTTTTATTTATTTACATAAGTCTAGAGACCGCAGAGTGAAAGAATGACATAACACAAAACTGGGTCAACCTACCGTAACGGAATTAGCGGAATTTGTCACGTTCGGACTGATAAATTCAAATTTTTGAAGAGAGCTTGTTCTATAACTTTTTATTCTTTTTTTGCAGTTTGTCGGTAAAATTGTCAAGAATCTTGTTGTCAATATTTTAAAGGAATGTTTTTCAAAGTGTTGGGCGCTATTCTGCCTTGCATACACGGGCACTACGCTGAAAAAACCTCATTAGAAGCTTTTTTCCGTGAGCTTGGCTTTTTCAGTTTTTCAACTATAATTTGGATCATCCGCAAGCTCGGGGATTCTTATTTTAATTTAATATTAGATGGCATGTTGTGTGACAGCTAGGCGGTTTCTTGTCGAATTTCTGCGAGGCGATAAGGAGATATCATTGATAGATAGTTTCTAGCTGAAACAGGTGCAAGCTCATTTTTTCATTCTATTTCGTTTATCGATATTCCCTGATCGCATCTTGCAGAGAGATTATACTTAAAGCCGATCTGGATTCAGTACACTGATTTTTTTGTTCGTATATTACGAGCAAACACGAAAAATTTCCCTCGAACAAAATTATCACTTCATGGTTTCTCCCACTTATAATGATTTAATATGTATCCCAGATGTCCTAGGGATTTTTAAACATCATTTTATGATAGAAGACATCCGCCAGTATACCTATGTAGACTATGACCGAGATTCTGCGAGGCGACAGTGAATTGTTGTTGATTATGTGGCTATTTTTTAGTCGAAATAATTAACCACTTTTACAGAGGCGATTTGAGGGTGTGAAAGCACTTAGAAGAATGATCATGGAGATTAGCCGGATATAAAATTAGCTTTAAAAAAGCAAAAGAATGGAAAATTAATAGGAATTAAATTTATCGAGCACAACTACTATCGTCTTGTTCGAGCATCTGACCAGCCGAACTCCGTTTGGCACATTGAGATACGTGGACGGGCTTACTGTAGGAGGCCCATCTTCCCCAGGAATTCGCATTTTTTAAAGGGGTTTTTGTAAGATAATTTAAAACTTTCGTGAGATTCTGATTTTAGAAATCGTTTTCTGATCACCTAAACTCCCCAAAAACAGTCCTCATTTACATTTTCAAGCGGTTTGGGAAAATCATCTACGGTCTCTACATAAGTCTTTAGGTAATGAAAAGGGAAAAAGAGCATGCGTCATGAAAGATAAGAGAGTTTGAAAGAAAGGAAAAAAGAAAGAAAGATGTGATTGAGAGATAACAAAGAGAGAAGAGAGAGCGAGAGAAAGGAGTTCAAGAGAGCAATAAAGGCGGAGAGATGAACAATCTGACAAGAAGCTTATATGTACATATTTAGGTCGGCAGCATGACGTCATCAAAAGTGATTGCAGCTAATTGATGACCATAGTTTCTTGATGCACTTGTACAAGAAGAAGGGTAATGTCATGGTTCCAACCAAGAATGAAAGTGGAATGGAAATGTCCTCATAGAAGAGACGGAGATGTTTGGAGGGGAGGAGGATGGAAACTTCTCGTCACCTTTCCAATAAAAATAGCAGAGCCATTGAGAAGCAAAAGGGTTCCGCAGCAGTGTCAACAATTCCAAAGAAAGAGAAGCAGAGAGAGGATTACGAAGTGATCGACGGGGAATGGAAAGAGTATGGATGAGAAGAGAAAGAAAGAGAAGCAGAGAGAGGATGGAAAGAGTATGGATGAGAAGAGAAAGAAAGAGAAGCAGAGAGAGGATGGAAAGAGTGTGGATGAGAAGAGAAAGAAAGAGAAGCAGAGAGAGGATGGAAAGAGTATGGATGAGAAGAGAAAGAAAGAGAAGCAGAGAGAGGATGGAAAGAGTATGGATGAGAAGAGAAAGAAAGAGAAGCAGAGAGAGGATGGAAAGAGTATGGATGAGAAGAGAAAGAAAGAGAAGCAGAGAGAGGATGGAAAGAGTATGGATGAGAAGAGAAAGAAAGAGAAGCAGAGAGAGGATGGAAAGAGTATGGATGAGAAGAGAAAGAAAGAGAAGCAGAGAGAGGATGGAAAGAGTATGGATGAGAAGAGAAAGAAAGAGAAGCAGAGAGAGGATGGAAAGAGTATGGATGAGAAGAGAAAGAAAGAGAAGCAGAGAGAGGATGGAAAGAGTATGGATGAGAAGAGAAAGAAAGAGAAGCAGAGAGAGGATGGAAAGAGTATGGATGAGAAGAGAACTCTTCGAAGAACAGAATACACACGCAACATGAAGCTGCTAGGCAATTCACCAAGTCTTGGAGGCAGAAAGCACGCTTCACATAATGCAGATGATTAGAAATATGCAAGTAATTTACATACAGAAGTGAATGAGTCGAGTACTCATTGTCAGGAAATAAGAGTTATTTTCTCTCAAAAATTAATACTCAAAATAAAATATTTAAAAAAAAGTACGTATCAGAGTGAGAGAGCAGAAAGCGGAAAATATTTTGAACCGGGGCAATTAATCGACTTCAGGCCCCTCTTTTTGCCTTATCGGCTTCTGTCGATGTGAGTTGGAATTGAAGAGATCATGAAAGGAAGAAAGAGCATAATAGAGAGAAAGAAAGCGAGACAAAGAGAGAGTGCGAGATAGAGAGAGAGAGAGTGCGAGATAGAGAGAGAGAGAGCGAGATAAAGAGAGAGAGCGAGATAGAGAGAGAGTGCGAGATAGAGAGAGAGCGAGATAGAGAGAGTGCGAGATAGAGAGAGAGAGAGCCAGCCAGATAGAGAGAGAGAGAGAGTGCGAGATAGAGAGAGAGTGCGAGACAGAGAGACGACAACGAGACAGAGAGGGAAAAAAGTGATCCGCGGTGTCCTCGGCTCGGCCACCCTCGCCTCCCTCGATAAGTAGGAACGGGATGAATGGCACTTGGCTTATCAGACATATGACAGGAATGGAGACAAGTCAGAGAAGAGTGCGAGTGACAAGAAGAAGGGAAGAGAGACAGAGAGCGAGAGAGAGAGAGAAAGATAGGAAGAGAGAGAGATCGAGAGAGAGAGAGAGAGACAAAGAGAGGAAGAGAGATAGAGAGAGAGAGAGAAGAAGAGAAAGAGAAAGAGAGAGAGACAGAAAGAAAGAGAAATAATCCTAGAAATGAAGAATATATATTTGTATGTGCGTACATCATTCACACTTTCCAGCCCGAATCTTCCCGTTTCGATAAGAAATCGAGGGACTTGACCGCATTGAGAGAAAAAGAGGAAAGAGACGTGTCCAGCACGAGAGGAGGCTAAAGGAGGAGAAAGACTTGTATGGAAATCGAAATTGAAAATGCTCTTACAGGCTGCGTTTTGTGGGTTGGAAGTGGCACGGCAGATTGTTCGAAGCCAAATCATCCTCGTCATCAAACATCAATATGTACATGCGGTGGATGGAATGGTTTGACATTCCAAGGACATTCAATAATTGAGCCAAACCCTATCTTAAATTCGCACCTTGTTGCCAGACACAAGGGAGAGAGTATGTGATTTAGAGAGAAGCAAACAAGGGCGAGAGAGTATGTGATTTAGAGAGAAGCAAACAAGGGCGAGAGAGTATGTGATTTAGAGAGAAGAAAACAAGGGCGAGAGAGTATGTGATTTAGAGAGAAGCAACGACAATTCAAATAGATTACGGTTGATTTTAATACTCCTTTAAGAACTCTGTCTTCACGGATGTGTTGGTTTTTGGAATTGACATTTCTCAGGAAAAAACGGAGAAAGCTGGTTCTGGCTCTTGAAGACCTCCTTCTGCTTCATTATCTTTATCTTCTTCGGCCTCACTACCTCCTTCCGTCTTACTTGGCCAGCTTCTATAGCCCTTATATTAGTTAGAAAGAGAAAGTGAATAATTTATTCAGGGTATCTTTTCGACACACAAATATCGTCCACAGGAGATGCAATGTTTGTAGGGCATATTCTCATCAGTAAAAACACCCAGAAGCCGATAGACCTCAAAGTCCTCTCTGATGCTGTGTGTCATCTCCTAAAATCCATTTTTTTTCTGAGCGCAATTTGGCATCTCGTCCAGGAATGATACCATGATCATGGAGATGAGTGAGTAGATGTGACCCATTCGAGCAGCGAAGCAGTCGCTGTCCCCCTGTCGCTGGTTACGGTAGTGGTACGAAAGGGCGACGACGACACGGCGGCGCATCGTCGAGAACAAGAGAGACATAAAGACAGGCAGAAAGAGCGGGAAAAAAGGCAGAAAGAGCGGGAAAAAACAGGGAGAGAGAAAGAGAGACAGAGACAGACAAATATAGAGAGAGAGAGAAAATAAGAGAGATGGAGAGAGCGAGAGAGAGAGAGAGAGAGAGAGAGAGAGAGAGAGATACCGCTGCTCCAGAATATAAGTGTAAGAATGGCGCAGAACTCGACGTAAGAAGGAGCGAGGCTGGTGAAGAGTGGCCTCATCAACTTCGAGTTTCCCTCGAATCGGCGGCGTAAAATTCTTAAATTGAAGAGGTGTGAATATGAATCGATTCTTTTGGAGACACCTTCGATTTGCGCCAAGAAAAGCAACATACGCAACAGCTTCCTTTCGATTTTCAGGAGTCGAAGCATTTTCGGGGAAGTATTTGTCGAGGCTGTCGAAGCGGAAGTAAAGTGTGAAACCAATGAGCAATCTGAATTCCATGTTCAAAATTTAATAAATAGTCGCTGTGTAAAGTTATGCTCCTACTCTCAAACTGGTAATATCGTTTTGAATTTTTTTCACTGCCTCTTCCTGGTACATTTGTTTTGATGATATACAAATGTATATACATACATATGTATGTACAGATGTACATATATGGATATTTTTAAAATTATTCGGTTTAATATTTAAAGTGTGGTATCGTTTTTAATAGTGTACTAGTTATTATTATTGTATGTGCATACAGATGTTGATGTACATAAGCCTACATGCTTCTAACAAGTAGCATCCCTTACCCAGTGGTCATTTCTGGTAGCAGTTTCAGGCTGCGATAGAAACCTTCGATAAGCATCACACTCATGTGGCAGCTGCTGATGATATCAAGCTGACAGGGAACTATTCTCTTTTTTCAGAAACAGGAATAAAGGAATGTGGCTAACCTTCTCTTCCCTTGAAAGCCCATCGAATTCTTCTCCAAAGGCGCCCTTGCCAAAGGTCTCCAGAGCTACAGGGAGAGTGCTGTGAATCGTGATCATCCCGTGCAAGTTCGCAGGACGCAAGTCCTAAATCTATGTAATACATATCGTTTGGTGAACTGCCTATTTTACAAACAAATAAAGGTATTTCGATCAACATATCTTAGTTAAATCTAATTGTAAGCAATTACAAGATCACTTGAACGAGAAGGAAGTGTATTCATGAGCACAGACTTGCTTTGCATGGGGCTTTGAATATTTAATCGGATATTGTTAATACGGATAAAAACTTTATTATTGTTAATTCTGAAGCACAAATCAGGACACAAACCGCGAGCCGCGGTTCATCGAAGAACGGCTCGGCTGAAGAAGTCCCAGGCTGCGATTTGCACAATTCAACTGCGCGGCGGAACGTCGTCATCAGTCAAAAATAAAGAAAGTGAGAAGAAGACTATTATTAAATATAAGAACTTTATCCATAAAAAATTATGCAATTTATTATTTACTTTCAAAATTCGCAGAATTACACATATCATATACTTGTAATGATCATCGACGCGGCTCAAAAGCTCCTCGATAGGTGAAAGTTCGCGAAGAAGAACTGCAGCAGAAGGGGTAGAAATGGCTATTCGCGCAGAAGCTAGCTCGCTGTTACCTCAATCTTCACATTTATCATTCAACTCTCACTTTGAAATTGATAGCACATCAAATTTCTTATGTTTCGAGCAGTGCAGTAAAAAAATAACATGCAATTTAAGCGGTATTAAAAACCTGTCTTTATGTGGAGACCAACATGGAGGCAACGCTGAAATCGACACGCTCTGCACTGAATTGGCTCTTCTGGTAAAGCCATGGGTTTAGTGAAACTCTGTTCAACAATGGTAATAAAAATGGTGTGAAACAATTGTAAAAGGTATGTACCTTTGCTGATCGGGCACGAATTGCCTCCCCGTCTGCACACGAGTCGAGTCTTTGTGTGCATGGAACGCCAGAAGAAGGCAGCACAGGCTCTGAACAGCCTGCCCTCTCCAATCTCATTATCCCATGCATACACTCAGCTCACGAATGCACTACGACAAAGTATACATAATAAAGAAAAGAAGAATTAGAAAAAAGGTTGTGATATAAACCTGCATACGATGAGGCCATAGTGAACTCCGCCGGAGTCAGCAGAACACACGAGACATGAAGGTGAGTCACCTTTCATTGCGGAAGACATAATCAAGAGATTTGGTCTAACGATGCAATATCTAAATTATTGAATGGTTCATACATAGGGAAACATTTATCTAGTCTTTGATGATGTTGATACAGACTAAAGAATCCTGTTACAATATGCAAACAAATAACAAGCGAAACTGCAATTGAGATGTTTGCACTTCTGTTCGTGGGCACATTTTAATGCAGGAGAGAGATTGCGAAAAGTTTAGATGCTGCTGAGATGACATATAAATAATAATCAAAGTGAAGCATTAAATAAGAATGCTCGAGAGAGACTTAGAAACTCAAAACTATAAGAAGAGTAAAGCAGACAGCAACTTGCAATCGAGAGAGTGGGTACAATGAGGTCTGGGCAGACCAATTGATTTGCGGTTTAGCAAGACAAAGTTCACAAGGGTAGCATCACATGAGACACAAAGTAGATAATACAATGTGTATATTTGAAGATGCGCTAATAATTATTAATTTATACAAAATAGAGAATGCTGGAAAGTAAATAAACAAACGAGTGTATATGTACAGTGTAGACGAAATTGTAGAAAAGAGCAGAGCTTGCCACTGTTCAAGAAGCGAAGAATGAGAAGTGCGAGATGGCGCTGGTGAAGAGTGGAAGAAGCTACTCAAGTTCATTAACCGCGACGGCGCAAGATTCTGAGATGACGTCAGATTTCCAGACGTGTACACTTTCATCAAAGTGAAGCATTCCAATTCGCTGCGATTATGAATGAAATATATATTTTAAAAAAAGCATTCAAAGTCTCTACAATCAGACTTTGTAAAGGAATTATTGAAATTTGTGATCTCTTTAGTGCCTGTCTGCTTGAAAATAGACTTATATGCGCATAAACGATCTACACATGTGTATTTGAACGAGTCATGCGTTTGAATTGGTAGCTCTGACTTTATTATGGTAGCAGCTTCAGAAAGCGATAATAACGTTAGATTACAAATTTCTAAGATAATTTCTAGCTGTATATTCCACGATAGAACATTTTCTGAAACCTTTTAACTAAAGTTCATAATATTCGTTAAAAATAAACTTGTCATCGTTTGATAGATTGTCGAACATTTCGCACTTTTCCCAAAGCTGTTAAGAGCCTCTGGAAAGCAGAAAGTTAACGAATAAACACTATAGGCAACTATCTACTTTGGCGAGAGAGAGAGAGAGAGGGCACGCTTTATCGTCCCGTCCGCACACAACGCACGTCTTTGTCTGGATGCATCGCAAGGTGAAGGCAGCAGAGGATCTGAACATCAACGCAACGAGTCAGATCAGCGAGATCATGGAACTGTGCACTTGCTTGTTCTTGACTTGTCAACAATGCTTCGAAGTGAAGAAAAAATAATACATACATATTTATCAATCTCTCTCTCCCTCTTTCTCTCTCTCTCTCTCCTTCCTATGTATCTCGCTCTCGTCTTCCTCGCTCTCCGCCTCTCTCCCTCTCTCTTTTTCTATATATAAACAACGTGAGTGTCTCAGCATGTCATTTCCCCTATTTTTCGTTGGATTCTACCATGCTTGACCTCGCTTCATATCTCATTGTTGCCCGTTGTTTAATCAGATGCGACCGATGCTTTTTATAACATTGAATTTGCTTGCTCAGATATTTGTCTTTCGATCGCTCTATTATCATGTTGATATTTTTATGGCATGAAACTGATACACAAAGTTTTATTTTAGTTCTCGTGGAATTTTGGAATTCAGAGAGTGGAGAGAGAGAAAAGAAAAGGTTTTTAGTACTTGCACAAACATGTACTCTTCCACTTCTACCACATCAACTCAAATTGAAAAGATAAAGAAAAGATTAGGTGCTATCAGCACCACCCACTGAGAAATCCTCCGAGAGCGATCTCGGATTCTAGGTTGGTGACCAAGTCTGGTCTATCATATCATGCAGTCCGGATGGACCGCGGAGATACGATACACTTCTCACCCATTCGAGGGATTTCATCTCACCCATTCGAGGGATTTGGTATCTCGGTCGGCTCTCGGGGGCGGCCGGCTGTGGACTCGAACCCGTGACCTTCCGATCGGTCCAGCGGGGAGACAACCATGCAGCCAGCCGGCCGCCCGAGCAACGACGTTTTTCGCACGCTGAGAAAGAACAAAGCGATATCTTTCTGGGGGAACCGAAATTCTTTCATGTCACTCATATTGTTTGTTATCCATGAAATAAAATGATTCTTTCTTTCACATCACAATTGCATAAAAGATGCTGGTGAATAACAAAGGAGCGATAAACAGAACAGATTGTGACATAGAGAAGGGGTAAACGGAGAGCGTAGAGAGAGAGAAAGAGAGAGAGAGAGAGAGAGAGAGAAAGAAAGAAAGCTACTTCTTCCTATTATTACGATCGAATTCGTCTTTAGGAAACAAGAAATCTAAGTAAAGTTGATAAATGCTGACGGTGCTTTTATTTCTCACGCAGCTGGCAAAATGTCTATAGCATGACAGAATGGGAATGTTTCCAATTCGCTACAGTTGACAGCACTTTTCTTGTTATCGAGCAAATGTATATCTTTCCTTTGTGGGATCTTATTTGACAGACACTGTGAATTTTTGAACCACTTAGAGGCCTTTCGACAGCCCATGTTTTATTCCCCTTTTTATAACGTTTTCTTAATTCATCTGCCACCCATTTTAGTAAGATCAAACAACTCGTGTGCATTTATAACACGCAACTCATGACACTCTGCTGTCGGTTGCCGTTAAAAGGGACTATGTTAGAGTAAATAAGAATAATAAACCCACCCTAGAGAGGTCTATGTATATATACAATTGATGTGAAGAAGCGCAGAGAGAGAGAGAGAGAGAGAGAGTGAGAGAGAGAGTGAGAGAGAGAGAGTGAACCTCCCCTCCAGGCAGCGGTTCGCCGGTTGAACATATTTCAGACCTTAAAGCTTTTCTTTCAGCCTATACATATTGCTGTTTCCATTATCCATTCATTTCTCATCCCAATCAATCGTGAGTTATTATTCACTCTCTAACAATCTTTTGTCGTCAAATTGCTATCTTACATTTCGCTGGAATGAACAACAAGAAATCGTAGACAATGGAGTTTGAGCGAAAGAGAAAAAAGAAGTTTATATTGTTGGTACTCCGTTATTTTCCAGTCGTTCCCATATTCCTGCTGCTTGAATGGCTCGCCTCCACACATTCGACGTGTCCCTGACTAGTGCAAACTGCATAGAACCTCTTCTTCTGCCAGATGCTCCGTCCCAACGAGAACAGCAGAGACATTGACCGAACGGCCATCCACCAAACGGCTCACGTAGAAATCACAATGTCAATTATGGATAGATCTGAACAGTCGGCAGAATGAGCACAAGTGACGTGTAGCAGACGAGAAGAAGGAAGATTCGCTGGTCATTCTAAGGGAAGAGAAGGAAGGACTGCCGAAATATGAAAAAAAGCCCGCCAAATGACCCAAATATGACAAAGCTATCGCGCGCGCTCAACGAGCGTTCGTCTGGCTTTTATCGCCGTAAAAGACAGCTAGTTGTTACCATTTGAGTTGTTCGTGGAAGAAAGACACAGAAAGGGCGAGAGAGAGAGAGAGAGAGAGCGAGAAGAAAATGAGTGAAAGAGCTATAAACTCTAAGCGGTGCATACACCGAAGATTGAGGGGCATTATTCGCAACAAATTTCACACAAAAAAAGTGAAAGATAATTTATAATTTCTATGCTTATTTAAATTTCATATTAATTTTTCCAATATGCAGTGACTGAATGCGATCTCTAGACTATTGTAATGAGAATCCTAGAGTGTTGTTGAAATTGGAAGTGATTGCACAGCCAAGCAGCCTGAAAATCCATCCTTAGCGTCGAGAAGTGAAAAGCTCCATGAGAAAAAAAGAGTTTTTACATGTACGGAATTATGAAAATAGATTTAAACCCCCCCCCCCTTTGACATGCCCTTTTTCTGTTTGTCGAATTCCTCAAAATGAAAAATTGAAACGACAGGATTAATAGAGAGCATTTGTTTGTCCGGTCATGGATACGACACTGTATTTCTCAAATATATTTGATACAAAAGAACCCAAAGAGGTGTTTATTCAGTTTTATTTGCTTTTTAAACTACTAAAAGCTTCATGATATCAACGTGACAATGAGATCTCCGAGAGTGTCCACCTGCAGCTGCCAAAAGGAGGTAAAAGAAACCTACCTACATTTGAATATAAATAGGCAGAGCCTGCATTTTACAATTCACACATTCTTCACTTTTGTACAATTATTAATCGAGAAAAAAAACATTATTAAATAAAATAGTTTTCTTTAAATGTTGAGTATAACTTTGTACATTAGAATTTTGCCCTTGCCCGCCATGAGCCCTCTCCTCCTGTCCTTCCTTCTGTTCTCCTCAATGGCTGCAATCGTCTGCGGCCAGTGTGCTGACAACAGTCCCAAGTAGGCAGCATCAACTCATGATATCGAGAAAAAAAACTCCACTTTAAATTCCTATTTTCATTAACAATAATTATTTTAAAAAAAACTCCTTTGACAGCTGCGTCAGCTGGAACAGAAATGGTTTCTGCAGGAGCGATAAATATACGCCATCAATAAAAGTTCGAGCTGTATTATTGATACTAATTGTTTTAAATCCAGAATTATAAGTTTCACTTTGCGATATTACTTCAGGTTTTGACTTTACAACTCTCTTGCCACTTTGGATTCGAATTATAATTTTTATAAGTTCTAATTTAAATAATCAAACTCTTTGAGGCGGAATATTGCTGTGCAACATGCAGCCAACCCCAGCCGGCGCGTACCACACCGGCTCCAGGATCTTGCCAGGATTTCGGGAGCCGGTTATACTTTACAATTGTCTCATACACTTTCACTCTGACAATGAGATATCTTCAACACCGAATTTTAAATACTACATAGTTTGTAGAGAAAACCCTTCAGAAAAGTGTTTTTTTTCGAAGTTCGGGATTGACTGGCTGATCACTGGGATATAGTCCTTTGAAGGTGTCGTGTATATGTGGCGTCTGGTTTCTGCACCAGTGGTTACACTACCGAGCAGAAAAGGCAGTACTGCGGCGTCTCGTGCGGTCTCTGCCAAGGATGAGCGGCCAAGTCTGCCGGAATCATCACTGCATCGCCTTAGGCAATATATCATAGCTTTGTGTATTACTTTTCTCACAATAAAATATTCTGCCACATTCAATTACTGCAAAACGGTTGACTACCTCCCAAATACCCAATATTACCCTGCCGTCAAGTGTAGCATTCACCAAGAACACCAACAGCATATTCAGTTTATCGACAAAGGCTCCAGGGCGCACGAACCCAAGGAAGATCCTGCCCAGACGTCGTCTCACCATGAGTCAGCCAAAGACGTGTAAGCCACGCGAAGCTCGAGCTTTTCCTCAGCATCTGCTACGAAACTAAAGGATTACTCGCGAAAGAGACGTCTTATTCTTCGTCGTCCATGTTCCGTTAACGCCTTTGATCATCAGTGCTGGGAAATTCTGGCATGAAGGCAAACATAAACCTTAAAACCAGCACATGAATAACAACTCCAATTCAAATAATCAAAATTGAAACAAGGGACTCGACACCTCCGACCGAATCGTCCGGCCTAAATACCTTCAACTCATCTTGAGAGAGCACATACATAGGTGCAAGAAAAAAACCTCACGACGACCGTCTTGCATTTGTGAACTAGTAACAAGAGCACTAGAACGAAGCTACTAATTTATTTTTAAGTTAAGAAAATTGATAATTACCCGGTGGGCTTCGTTAACTGAGTTGGTAAAAGATTAACTTTGCGTAAGTTTTGCCAGCTGATCTGACCTTGAGTGAATCCAAGAAGGCCTCTCTCTTTAATGCCACCGCGCAGATAGAAAGACATGACACCGGAAGATCCAAGAGTCTGCTTCTGATGTACGGCGAACTGGGGATGAGAGGGCAACGCCGGTATTACACCTCAAAGAGAAAATATCAACATCGAAATGACACTGAAAACTAATTGGAGATTAAGAAATCGATCCGTAACTCTCCATACCCATTCGACAGCGGAGTGCTATTCGAGAAAATGAGCGACTCTGAGCACGCAATCGTTCTCATAGTGAGCACTCGAAGATGGAGAGTCTTCCTGTTCGAAGAAATAACAGAAATATCGGAGTGTAAGAATGAGATACAGAGATTGCGAGTCTGCTAAAGATGTGAGCTTCATGCATATATGATATGAAAAAACCTGACCTGAGACACAGCCAATTTCGACCTCTCAGATCCAGCCCACGCAACTATGTATGTATATACATAGGTATGCATCAAACAGCAAACAAAACAGAAAATTTAAATTTTGATCAGTAAATTTAAAGAAAGAGCACTCACATGCTAAAGTTACCGTATGCGTACAAATAATTTCACTCCAGACACGGCAGTGAATCACGGGCTTCTTCCTCGTCGGCTTCTCAACAAAAAAAAAAAAGATTAATTATTCATTCCCTTCCACAAGAAAGCTTATTGATAACAAATGATCTTGTTGCTTTTATGTGAAACGAGTATCCTATTAATTCACTTTGTGCCTTTGCAAACGCTTTATTGCTGGAAGCCAGATCATACCTGATTTTAGGAAGGAATAAAATGAAAAAGATGGTTTGAAGAGAGGTAGCGAAGAAAGAAGAGTGTGAATGAAAAAGTAGAGGCAGGGAGAGCATGACGAAGAGAAAGAGTGACATAACGAGAGAGAGAGAGAGACAGCGAGAGACACAGAAAGAGAAAGACAGAGAGACAGAGAAAGACACACACAGAGAGACGGAGAGTGGGAGAGAGAGAGGGAGAGAGGGAGAGAGAGAGAGAGAGAGAGAGAGAGAGAGAGAGAGAATGACGGGCGGCCTTCATTGCCTGCAGTAGCAGTGGTCCTTTTCTCTCTACCCATTCCTCCTTTCCTCCTTGATCATTCAGTTATCCCTCCTTTTCTTCGTCTCTGCCATCTATCCACAAATCCATATATCTTTTACACCCTCACAATCCTATAGCCTGCCCCTCCCCTCTCTCTCTCTCTCTGTCTCTCTCTCTCTCTCTCTCTCTCTCTATCTTTTAGCTCTCAGTCGTTCTCTACTATCTCTCTCTAAGGTAACGGTCTTCTCACCCATTAATTTCCCATTCGTTCGATTGCACCCCTCCATTCCAGTTGCACCATCCTCGAGTGATTGAGCTACTTTCGCCAGCTAGGATCCGTATCCGCATCTGACCGCGCTTTCTCCTTATTTATCTGTACGTTGATTTTAAATTTTTTTTTCAAAAATTGAATTTGTTGTTTATTCTTACCCCTTTAGTTCCCTCATTGTCAGCGGCCTTCTTGTTCAAGATCTTTTGAATCATGTTTTTTTCCTTTTTAATTTTTTCTTCTCGGAAGACAAGCGTACAGCTATCATTTAAATGATAACATGATCATTTAAATTGAATGCCTTGGACATAACACAAGCGAATTCAACATTATGAGGGCGGAACTTACATAATGGCAGGCACATCTGTAAATCTCCATAAAGACCATTCATTCAAGTTTCAATGTTCATGGCTGGAGACTTTCGTTGTTCTTTTCGCTTTTTTAAATAACTTCTCGGGGATAAGTTTATATTTACTATTAGTTTGTTCCTCTTTCTTTACTAGTCAGATAAACACGATCTTCTTATTTCCACAGAGCCTGTGTAGCCAGATCTTCTCGTTTTAATCAATAATTGTTAGCCAGCTTCTTCTCCCAACCGTTTGCGCTCAAGGCAATCTTTTTTGTTCTTTTTGTTAACATTTATCATCGTCTTTTTATTATTTTTGTTGTTTTTTTTAGAGCAAAGTGCTATTTATTCATTATGAATGATTACAAACTGATTCTAGAAGATGTATCCATAGTTCTAGATAACAGTTGTATTAGTATGCAATGGATTAGAGATTCATACACTTTAAAGCATAATGGAGCATCTGCGTTTGATCTATCAAATAGATATGAGAGTGAGCTTTGAGGAGATGAGAAGAGATAAAAGAGGGTAGAAAGTGATTGGCAGCATAGGTGAGAAGGAAAGCAAGTATAAAGGGCCGGATAATTCGGAGTACGGGGGATTTCTTGGAATGAAAAAGAGGTGAGAGAGTGAAGGAGGAGGGACGCATCGGGCAACATAGAGAGAGGAGGAGATAGAGAGAGAGAGAGAAAGAGAGAGAGAGAGAGAGAGAGAATCGTTCATCCTCACAATTAGATATTATGGTGTCTCATGGTCATCAAGTTCGCTTCCCCTCTACTAATTTCTGCAAGAATCAATCGATGAGCTAGTAATTTGTGCACCAGTTTGTTACTGTGATTTACGTTTTTTATCATCTAAAACAGTGGAAGTAGTAGCCATTGTAGCCAAAAAATGCTAATTGAGAATTCTCGCAGCGTTATTTTTTTGTCTTTTGTTCATGTTTTGTTACAATTTTTTATCCGTTCGTGGATTCATCTATTCATCATTAAATAGTCTATCCCCTCCTTGCAGTTTACTCGACGTATATGAGTTGGTCATTTCGCACGAAAAAAGGTGCGAGTCGATCGCACTCCAACCCATTCCATGCCAGATGGTGTCGTTTCGCATTCATGGTTTGAAATGGACGTCGAGGATTTCTTGCTACCCATAAGATCAGTAGATCACCTTTTTGCCTAAACGAAGCCTCTGCCGGCATGGGAAACAGCTGTTCCGTTCCTCTGCTTTGCGGTCCAGCAATTTTACACTCCCAGACATGGGTGAGTATTAACTCAGATTCAACTGTTCTTTTTATATTTATTGTAAAGAAAGGGAGTGTAAATAGTTGTTGGATAAGTCGTGAGAATGTACAAGTTCCATTGTGTTGTGAAGTGTAGTCTCTATGATAAGAGTGAGCGCATTGGTTCAGCCACCCTATCTCTTCTTCTCTGTCCATCTTTCTCTGCTGTTCTTCCACCCTTTTTTCTCACTCTCGCATCTCTCCTTTCACTAACGAGCGTTTCAAATGCTTTGGCGGGAATATGTAATGATTTGCGTAATCTTTTCTATTCAACGTAATTTTGGCCGAATTGTATCTTGTTTTTATTCTTTTGACACGTCGCGGTTTTTTTTGCCACAATTTGCTTGATTTTTCAACCTGTTCATGAGAATATTTGACTAGTTCTGACATGTGACAAGCCTGTGAGCTCACACGCTTCGCCTACTTTTTGTAGTACGGACAAATAGCTGGAAATATTTTGCCATTTTTTCACTTCACATTTCTGCCTCCTTCCAAGATATATTACTTCGTTACTCTGACCCTGTCGCCTTTATTTATCTCCTTTTTTCAGGGTTTACAAAGTCACAATCCGCCTAGCCCATCATGACTGGCGAACTTGTCGCTGATGAAAATGGTTAAGCCGTTTTAACCTATTCTCTGTGAGAAATGAATAGACGGTTCTCTCTTGCTCTTCTTTTTCTTAATTTCTCTCCTTTTCAGGCAAACTGCCGCTTTCGTCACTGGCCGTTCGCATGCAAAAGAAGCTGGCTGGTCATATTTTATTTATTTCTTTTCTAATATTACTTCTTTTCTTATTGCTAACAATAAGTAAAAAACATCTCCTTGCTATTCTTCTTATATTCATTTCCACCGTAAGCTAGCATTCCATGATGCTCGGTATCCAACCGTACCCCACCACAGGTCGCCTTGCCTCGTCGAAGACACTGACCAAGCAGCTTTTGCTCAGCGAGTCCGAGCAGGCCGTCTTTAATGCTCTCCATCTTCTTCTCGTTGAATGCATGCCTAAGCCCCAGGCTGACAAGGTAAGATTCTGTCTTTTTCCTTAATGGAAAAGAGTATTTCCATATGAAAAAGGAGCGTTTGCCTGGCCTATTGCTTTCCTCGTCTGCTTTGCAGCTTGTGAAGGCCTTGATGAAGCTGGCGCTGAAGGTGGTAGTCCTTGCAAGGAATGGGCTGCTTGATCAGGAGGAAGAGGCTCGGCGTCTGCACTCTCTCCACAATCACGTCAACTCACTCGTCAAGTCTGTCATCTCCTTCTCGCAGGTTTCTCCCTCTCTCTTCTCTTTCTTTCTCTCTCGCTCTTTTACTTTTCTCTATATCTCATGTTCACTCTCTCTTTCTTTAGGTCGCCTACTCCTACGAGCGTAACTTCCTCCTCTCTTTGGCTGCGTCTCTTCGGGAGGAACTTGAACCTCTCGTTACTGTACAACTGAGTGACAAGGTGTAGACATTTTTTCTCAAGCTTTAAAGAATCTAATTTAGTTAATATTTGTTGCGATTAGTATTGTCAGTATAGTTGAATGCGATCGGAATGCCCAACAATTCGCAACTCATTTTTCTCTTGCAGTCATCGGCCCGTCTCGCATTCGTCTTCGACACTCTTTGCACTCCCAAGCAGCTGGATGAGTTGTTCAAGGAAGAGCACTCGGGACGCCTTGATGAGTTGGCCGCCTGTCTGGAGAGACTTCTCGAACAGCCTAAGCGTAAGTAGAAACATCTCTCTCTCTCTCTCTCTCTCTCTCTCTATCTATCTCTCCATCCCCATGGTGCTCTCTTGTTTTAACCGCCGTTTTGTATTCTTCTCGTTATTCTGTTCGTGCTGTTCTAGCTGACTGTCCCATTCGAATGTTCTCTCTGCAATCTCTCGCTCCTTCTCCCTTTCGACTCTCATCGGCATTTTCACTGCTATTCAACTGCTTCCGATATCCTTTGCTTGCTTGCAACAGCATCTCTTCTGCCGGAGTATTCTGACAGTTTCATTTTACATATCATTTTAACAAACCATGCTCCATTCCTGTATATACTATTTATTATAACTCATATTGTATTTACCATCTCACTGTGTTGGAAGTGCCTTTCACTATTTACCATTAGCAGGTTTTTTTCACAAAAGCAGAGATCCTTCTTTGTGTTTCCTTCTTCGGGTTGTCGTTGTACACGCTCTGTTCCCGTCATCAATGATAAAGAAATACATTGAAAGATCGACGTTGCGAGGCGATCCAGTCAGTGAATTGCGCGTATTGAGCAGGTCTTCACAAGTAGCCATTCCTTGTCATTTAAAGGTAGTTCAATATTGCAATGCGGGAAATCGTGCCATGACAACCTAAGCATTTATAGTTTGCCGGGGGAAAACAGTGAAGAAACAGTTTCAAATTATTTTGTGGGAAATGCGACCCTAGTCTGTTTTCTGCAGACTAAAGGAACATTGAGAGATAAACAAGGATTGTTTTATAGTCGCGCTTTGAATCACTGTGCGGGATTCTACTTTATATTACGACATACATATCAAACTTAGTGGGAAGTGAAATCGCACGCCTTAGCCTTTTTGTTGCGATTTCGGGGGACTTCTCTTCATGGATAACATATAAACAATCTTCTGCGCTGCTCAGCACTATCTCGCACACTTTCTCTTTTGCCTCCCCACTCTCTCTCACCCATCTCACTCAGTCTGCATCCACGCTCTCTCTTCCCTTCCCAGTCTCTCGCCGGTCTCTCTCGGTCTGCATCCTTGCTCTCTCTTCCCGTGTCCGGTGCCAATACGCAACGCAACAACAGCGTGTGACCCTTCCTTTGTCTATCTGGCTTGTCTCTCTCCTTCAAAACACTCTCTTCCTCTCTCTCTCTCTCTCTCGCGGTCAAATCTCTTTACTTCTCTCACTCTCCTTCTTTCTCTCTCGCTCTCGAATCATCTTCTTTTCAGTTGCATCATCGTCCCCACTGGCAGGCCGGCAGCCTCTGAGCGCTCCAATTTTTTTTTTGCAAATTTGTTTCAACTGTGGTTGCAGTAAGTACTATTTGTTTTTTTTATGTAATTTAAATTTATATGGCCAGACCCTCCACTTCTCTCTCTCTCTCTCTTTCTCTCTCTCTCTCTCTCTCTCTCTCTCTCTCTCTTTTTCTTTCTCTTTCTTTCTCTCTCTTTCTCTTTCTTTCTCTCTCTCTTTCTCTTTCTTTCTCTCACTTCCCAGGGTAATCGTCGCAATTCTTAAATGCATTTTCGGTGATCGTCCTCCTTGAATACGACTGCTTTTTTCCGTGAGAGATAGTAAAAGAGATTATGACTGATTATATCATCATCGTAAACTCATTATCAGCACAAGAAAGGAGTATGTCAAAAGCCCTTCCTTCCGATCCCTCCAGATTCCGGGATGATGAAGAGCGAACGGGCCATCAAAGCAATGCTCGCAGTGGACAGGGCCGACTTCACTTCCACTCGGCCCTACGAAGATCGCCCGCAGGCAATCGGCTCGCATGCCACCATCTCTGCTCCACATATGGTATGACATCATCCCTGAGATAACTGAACATTTCTTTTCCTGAAAGTGATGATGAGTGATGTTTGATTTTGTAATACTGTGTATGAATGGAATCCTTTCTACCTCCTTAAGCACGCGGCGGCTCTGGAACATCTGTCGGAGCAGCTTCGCAATGGTGCGCGGGCCCTGGATGTGGGCAGTGGCTCTGGCTATCTCACTGCAGCCATGGCCATCATGGTCATTCTCGTTTCTTAGGCATCTCGTTTATTATACTATTTTCTAATATTCACTCAACCTATATTTTAAGTTATTTCAGAACATTTGCCTATAATTAATGGTTGTCGGACCACCCAAGCGACTACCCAAACTTTTGCGAAAACAGCAAAAGAATGATTAAGAGATAGAAAAACAAAAATTATAGAAAAAGCGAGATATGGAGAGAAAACAAGAGAGAGGAAGAGAACGAGAGTGTTTTGAGGCAGGCGAGAGGGGCCGCGTGGTTGGCATCGAACACATGGAGGCACTCGTGAATGCCAGCGAGCGGAACGTTGCGAAGCACCACGAGGCACTGCTGCGGTCTGGGAGAGTGAGATTCGTGGTGGGAGACGGCCGGGAGGGGTACGAGGTGGGCTCTTCTCTTCTCACTTCATCTCTTTTGCAAGATATTTCTTTCTATGCTCGTTTCATAAATTGTGAAAAGGGATTTCCAGTGGAGATTTGTCTTATTTAGTTATATACATATGTGTATATATGTATATATATAATACATAAAAAATGTGTGAAATATAAACTCTCCCGTCCCTCCGCTGGAGAGACCATCTTCCCAGAACACTCTCCCCCCTTATCCCGCAGTGAATTTTCTGCCATATAACTTCTCTTTGCGCATCCAACAATCAGCCCGACATAACGATAAATGGATGGATGTGTATATATATCTTTTCTACCGAAGGAGGCTGCGCCTTACGACGCGATTCACGTTGGAGCCGCGGCTCCAGAAGTGCCGAAGAAGGTAAGAGGAGAGGTTCTTTCTCAAGTATTCTTAAGTATACAAGTAGTTTACAGCTTCTGGAGCAACTCGCTAACGGCGGACGAATGCTCATTCCGGTCGGCAAGATTTACCAGGCTGGTGGCTGACGAACATGTAAAGACAGCGAGAGAGAGAGAGAGAGAAGGAGAGAGAGAGGGAGGGAGAGTGTGGAGAGAGCGAAAGGATCGAGAACGTGAGAGATGGTAAGAAAGAGTGAGACATTAATACGACTTCAATTCTCAGCAATTCATGCAAATTGACCGCGTCGGAGATCGCTTTGAGAAGCGTCGCCTCTTCGATGTCTCGTACGTGCCGCTGACCAGCCAGGACTAGCAGATGGGGCTATTCTAAAGAGTCGCATCACTCTCTCTCCTTCTCTCTCTCTCTCTCTCTCTCTCTTCTTTTTATCTTTCTCCTCTATAGAGGGGTATACCATTTTATTAACTTCTTCCTCTACCTTTCCGATACCTTCACCAATTTTTCTGTAATGTTCATATGTATGTATGTCATTTTTTCTTTGCAATAAATAATAAAGCAGGATCTCTATTATGAAACATTAAAACTAAGCGAATTTATGAAGTCAAGGGTAATGCAAACTGAGATTCGAGGAGTAGAAATGGTGTAACTTCAATTGGAATGAGTTATCCGATGCTGGCAGAGTGAGCCTCCCTCGATCTGCTCATCTTGCTTATGATTCTACCAAGTCTGAGAATCCTCGCTCCCCGGGTTTAGAATTGCTTCTTTTTCCTTCCTTTCACCTTGACGGCCTCCGGCAAGGCCAAAACTTGTCCTTGGCTTGAAGTCTCTTCTCTCGCCATTTTCTTCTCTCTTCTCGCTTTCTCGGCTCGGCCTTGAGTAGACTCTGTCTGTCTGTCTGTACTCTCTCCTCTTTCCACGCTCTCTTCCACTTTCTCTCTTGTACTCTCTTCGTCAGCAGAGGAGTGCATAGTCATTTCGCTCTCGAGCGAGCCCACAAATGGTGCCAGCCTGTACTTTTAACGCTCTGCGCAGAAACAGCCGGCGGCAGAGGATTCTCTTACGGAAGTACAAGTACAGTACCATTCAAGCGGCTCATCTCAACTCTCAAATGTAAAGAGACTGACTTTAATAAGACGGCTTATAGTTAAAAGTAAGTTAGATATTGTGAAAGAAGACAGCGTGAGGAAAAATTTAAAAATAGACAATCGGTGCGCCTATTTCGCTGTCATCATTCACCCCCTCTCTCTCTCTCTCTCTCTCTCTCTCTCTCTCTCTTTCTATCTTTCTCTCTCTTTCTCTTTTTCTCTCTCCCACCGATCTCTTTACCTGTTGTACTTTTCGTCCCACTAAAACACTAGAAAGTGACCATGATTCTGTCTGGTGAGAGTGAAGAGAAAAATGCCCTTCATCCATTTGGGAAGATACATAATCTAGAGTTCAGAACGACGGTTCTCTTTGCCTTCCAAGAGAGTGGAATCAAGATGGAAACACTGAGAGAAGAAAGCAGATGTAGCAACTGCGGGAGGTAAGGCGAAGAGAGAGAGAGAGAGAGAGAAGGTGGGACAGAGGGAGAGAGAGGGTGGAAGAGAGGGACAGAGAGGGAGGGAGAGAGGGAAGGAGCGAGAGGGAGGGAGAGAGGGGGAGGGAGAGGTGGAGAGAGTGGGGGAGGGAAGGAGCGATGAGATAGAAAAAAGGAAGACTGAATGAGAACCTGGTTAGGGAAGATGACAGCAAATGGTATCTTCTGTAATTCAAAAGTTCGCGCGAATTTTCTTTGTGGCGCTCTTTCATTCAAACATTTTTTTAATGAGATACCGTAGCGGAAATTTTTTTGCGACTTTTTCCAGTTTTTTTTCCGTCCTTCGTCAATGTTGAAGAACTCTCGAAGTCATGTGTTTGGACAGATATTATGTGATGGTCACTGAAAGGTTGAAGTCTTTCCTTACAGTGGGATATAGTGGATACCCAGATTACACCATCTGCTGCTGTTGTATGAAACGCCAGAAAGAGAGTGAAAATAGGAGAGAAAGTACAAAAATTATGTAGGAGAAAAGAAGAAGAAAGTGATATTGTCAATGAAAATGACCATCAGATAGAGGAGAACAGATAACGAGAGAGAGGGAGAGAAAGAGAGAGCTCCATACACGGCTCCTCTCAGACTGCATGGTCATCCTCCCTCTCGTCCCTGACCTGGCTGGGCTCTCATTCTGCAGAGCCTAAGGCATGCGGGTTCACAAACAGGTCTGAGCCCGCGATTCCTACCTTGTACAACAAGAGAAAGTGGGGAAGTGAACGGTACTTCATGCTCCTCCCCTCTCTCCATTTTCATATCCTGACTACAATTTCATTTTATCGTCCTGGCTTTTCTTTTTTTAATAACAAACTGCATAGAAAGGAAATGTTGTGTTTTGCCTTTCACTTTCAGTAGAGAATGACGTCGAAGTAAGACTGACTTCTTTGCATAGTTTATGAGAAATACTTAGGTAATGCCTATCCGAGTGTGCCAGTCTCTTCACCACCAGACTAATCGCCTTCTCATTTTTAGAACGAACGGATTTCACTTTTTCACTCTTTATGGTACCTTTTCTCTTTTCCTCTCTCCTCATTTATCTCTATCTCTACATCCTCCAATGAGTACAGTATTTGTACTCTTATTCCTTTCCCTTTGCTAATGCAGCCACTGCTCTGGTCTTCCCTACCACTTTCCACTCCATGACCATTCTCTTTCTCTCTCGATTTCTCCCTCCCTCCCTCTGATCTCTTCTCTCTTTCACTCACTCACTCTCGCACATTCACTCTTCTTCTTCTTCTTCCTTCACATGCTCATCCTCTTTCAGGTCGTTTGCGTGTACCACCGCGTGCCTGTGAGAGTTCAAGGCTGGCGACGAAAGAGAACGAGAGAATGAAAGAGCAGTAGAACGAGAGAGAAGGAGAGAACGAGAGAGTGGAGGAGTAGTAGAACGAGAGAGAATGAGAGAACGAGAGAGTGAAAGCGCAGTAGAACGAGAGAGAATGAGAGAACGAGAGAGTGAAAGAGTAGTAGAACGAGAGTGAGGGAGAGAAAGAGAGAGTTGGATGTTGCTCGGACGAGAAAGATGAGGAGACCGCAGATTGGAGGTTGGGGCACAAAGTTAGGGAGGGGTAGGAAGGGGGGGGGGGGGTTAGGAGGGGACGAAAGGGGCCCCGAGCTTGGCCTCTCTTTCCCCTTCGCCAGGCCTGGTTCTTCTCTCTCCTATCTGGATCGCCCCATCCCTTCGCCCAACTCTCCAAGCAGTCTTAAGCTGACTCTTTCAGTCCTTCTTCTGTGTCGATATCGCTTATCATTTCTTTATATACATCAAATTCCTTCCGGTGAATCAACTTCACACAATTTGATTGACAGACCGATTAATGATCCCCTCCGCCAGTACTCCTGCTTCTTCTGCCTTTTCACTCAACCCGTTTCTAATGATCTGCCACTTTCCTCCCGTTTGTCTGCCCGCTATGCATTCCAGCTTTCACTTTCTCAAATTAACCTTTCCCTTTTCTTTCCCTTTTTTTAGACTAATGGTCAACAATGTGAGTGAGATGTGATGAAGCTAATCGTAGACGATTCCTTTAAATTCCCATACATTTATGGCAGGGAAAACGAAAAGTATTTTCCATTTTGAGCCTTCTTCTTCTCCTTATCAATCTTTGATTCCATTAATAGCTTCTGTCTTCTTTGTGATGACTTACCGTATACCAGAATGCCGAGGAGGGGGGGGGGTGCCTTCTCCCACCCCCCTTCTCGGCTCCCCATCTTATTCTCTTTCTTCACCAACACTTGCAGCGACAGAGACCACTGCAGCCTTCTCTTGGGAGACTTGATCCATCTTCTTCCTCAGTCTTTATTCATCCTCTCTGTCAATCCCTTGGCTTTACTATGTATCTATTATTGTATACTGGATTGATGCGTTGTTCTTACTGTCATGTTCTATCATTAGCGCGCGCTGTTTTGGATCTCATCTTCTCCCACCTCTCTCTCTTTCTCTCTCTCTCTCTGCTCTCTCTCTCGCTCTCTCTTGCTCTCTCTATTCCTGTTCTTATGACGTCACCTTGCCAAATGGCAAACGTGTTTTGAATGCCGATGTTGACGTGGGTTCGTGTTTGGCTTGGCAGACATTGCGACGACTTCTCACGTCGTAGCTGAACAACATGGAAATACCCACTAGTGAGAGGAAGAGTAATAAGAGAAAGAGAAACCTGCCAGAAACAGAGAGATCAGAGGGAGAGAGAGACACAGGGAGAGAGAGAGAGAGAGAGAGAGAGAGAGAGAGAGAACCCACCCCTCAGGTCAACAGGTGATGAGAGACAACTCATACGTAGTGTTTTGACATGGAAGTAGCTTCACCCAAACCTGCTTTCCTCCTGCTTTTCTACTCCATTTTCTCCTTCTTTTTCCGCTTTTCTTTTCTCCTCCTTTTGCCCTACGTTAAGGCTGAACATCTGGAATAAACGAGGTAAATTTTCTGCATACATATAAGTGGAAAATTTCCATGAATTTGAAAGCTTAGAAATGTGAATGTTCGGACCTTAATTTTGACGTGAATGTTCCCGCAGGGCAGAAACCGGAATACCCGGACGGGACGGGGATTTCACTCTCTCTTATTCCTCTTCGACAACTAGGAACGTGAAATAGAGGTATCTCGAGACCATCGAGAAAGAGAGGTAGAGCGAGAGAGTGGGCAAGAGATTGCGAGAGAGAGAGAGAGAGAGAGAGAGAGAGAGAGGAGAACGAGAGATCGAAGAGATATTGTTTCGAATAAATATGAAAAATGGAATTATGAGAGAGAATATTCTCGAACTGGCTTTTGTTGAAACCTATTTATTACATGCATGTACATTACATACATACTATATGTATGTATATATATACATATGTATGTATGAACATACGTACACATATGCATTGATTCATCCATATTTCTGTGTCGCGAAAATATTTTGTTTGTATCTTTTGAAGCATTTATACCTCCATGTCCCTCTCTTTCTCGCTGTCTCTTAGCCCGCTCCCGTTGTTAGCAGCAATTCTCAACTTCGTGTTCCGTGAAACACTTACAAGAATTATTGTATGGAAACAGCCTCTTCGTGAGAGATTCGCTAGGAATCAAGTGCATTGTAAAGATATGTAGATCAGACAGGAAAGAGGGAGAGAGAGAATGAGAGCGAGATAGAAGCAGAGAAAAGCTGAAGGAAGAAGAAGGTGGAAGGCAGAGAGAAAGCATGGTCCATCCACTCGTGGGCTGGCCAGGGCAACCAGTTTTCCCGCTGGACATCTCCTGGCCACGGGCAGTATGCCCCTCCCGTATCTCATGATATTTCTATCTGCTCTTCTTTCTGTCTCTCTCTCTCTTTCTCTCTCTCTCTCTCTTTCTCTCTGTCTGTCTGTCTCTCTCTCCCCTTTGCGCTAATGGCCACTGTAGCGCAAGAAAGCCAGCCTGAGAAATACTTATTCTTTCGCATTCTCTCAGTTTCTCTCTCTCTTTCAGTTTATCTCGCTCGCGTTCTTTCTCTCCCTCCATCTTCGTAGTCTCTCAATCTCCTTCATTCTCTCTCCTTCTCTTCCTCTCCATCTCTCCTTCAATCTCTCTCCCTTTCCCTACCTGCCGCTGACAGTAGCCCCCGGGTGTATCGTGCGGCTTTCGCTTTGTCCGCATTCCTTTTCCTATTCCTAACAAATCGCGTTCACTTTCAAATTTTGATTCTCCGTTACTGTTTCGCAATTGTCACCGGCTTGTATGGTTGACTTCGGTCCAAATTCCAGGCATTTCCAGAAGACTGATAAAATACATGTTCCCTCAACGGGACGCTCTCTTGCATCCCACACTCTCTCGCTGTTCTCTGCTGCTCTTTATCTATTGCTCCCATCAGATTCTCTATTGCCTTCACTTGACCATCTTTCCTTCTTTCTTACTTTCCTATTTTGGAAATCTATCCATCGCTCCCTGTATTACTTTCACCGATTTCTCTCCATCCTTCCTTAACTTTCTCTCCTCTCTCTCTCTCTCTCTCTCTCTCTCTCTCTCTCTCTTATCAGTGGCCTTTACATGTGAGCCCACCTCGTTTCCCGGGTCATGTCCTTTCCAGCTCCTTTCCCCGTTCCTTCCTTTCCAGTCCCCCTTCTCTGTCTCCCTTTCTTCCCTTCCACACTTTATTTCTCTCGTTTCCCTTTCTTTATTGAGTGTTAAAATGTTTACGTACGATTCTTAAAGAATTGTTCGTAAACATTTTTATACACGTTAAGAATATAAATTTGTACGCTCACTCAATGACGACATATTAGATGTTTTCGTTTCGCTTAACATTATCGAACGTGAAGCTAAGGCTAACGTGTGGTGGATGCCCGCTATCCAATGTCCTTCATACCTCTTTATCTGTGTCTTTCTCGCTCTCTCTTCGTTCTCTTTCTTTCTCTCACTCTCCTTCCAGATGGGCGAAGACCGGAGTGATCCATGCGCTCCTCCTCCAGCGCCCTTCGCCCCGATGCCGCTCTCCTCTGACGTCTCTGCCTCTCCTTCTCGCCATCACTCTCTTCATCATCATCGCTACCGTACTCCTTCCCCACCCCGACCGGCCGGTTGGAGACTCTGAGACATTCAACGACTCTGACTCGATGGGGGAAAGGAAAAGTGGGCTGCCAATCACGCGTGCTCCTTCCCAATCTACTTCATATCAACCTCTCTTTCTCACTCTCTCTCTCTCTC
>CALZFC010000066.1:920000-940000 GCA_945643635.1 Allodiplogaster sudhausi
TCCTTCAAAAGTTATGCAAGAATACATTTTGAACGAATGAAAAGAGATGATTTTTACAGATAGACCAGGACATTTACTTCTATTCGATCAAGTCGATCGCCCCCAACACGGAGCTGCTCTTCTGGTACTCACGCGATTACGCCATCCGTCTTGGGGCTCCCGCCAGCTGCGAGTCTCTAAGGGCCTGTCAGTCTTATGAGAATCGTCACTCTAGCAGAAGCTCCGACCGGTGATGGGTTGTCTCTCTGAATCTCTTCTCCTTGCAGCGTCGATCGCCCTGCACGAGTCTCCGTCCTCGCTTCCGCCCTGGCCTCCCTCCGCTGCTCCAACTGCGTGTGCCCCTGCTCCTTCTGCTACTTGTGACTCGGAAGAGGACTCCCGCCACTGCCAGAGGACTACTGCTTCTCCTCAAGAAGCACTCGACTTCTCCATCAAGAAAGAGACCGAGATAGTCAAGGTTCCTCATTCATTCGAACATACCAAGAGCTCTTGCAAAAATATTATTCTTTAAACACTCCATTTGTGTTTGATAGTTGGTTAAAAAGAAAAGTTAAGGTAGAACTGACAGCGGAAGAAGCGCGTCTTCGTCGGAAGAGGGAAGAGGAAGAGGAACCACACCATCTGGAGGAGCTGACTCCCATGACGAGCCACTCCGCCTCCCCCCGCCACTCCTCCCTCCCCTCTTCCACCCTCACTTCCGCCGGGTGGGTACCACTTATTCCCACATTCTCAATTCTATAATATGAAAAAATGAACTTTTCAAAACTTTCTTTCTTCGTTTTCTAGAGTTTCTCCGAATCTGAGTGAGCTTCGAATGTCTTCGAGTGTTTCCACGATTCCCGCTAATCGACCAAATGTCATCCAGAATCCGATCTCGAATGTACACCGGCCGGTTCCGCAACGGTCAGTGAGTCATTCAATACAAAGACTAGAAAGATAAGGTTCGGTCTTCTCTCCCTCTTTTCTTATTTTACTTTTATATCTGCCTCTCTCCTTCTCTCTCTTTTTATCTATCTTTCCCTCATTCTTTCTTCTCTCGCTCTCTATCCCCCTGAATGTTCCATCTCATCCATTCCTCAGCTCAGTCAGACTCCTCTATTTCGATTATGAAAAGTGAAGAAGCGTGAGAATGTGGCCGAGAACACTTTCCATCTCCTCTAGTTTCGACTTTTGTCCTTTCTGAAAGCAAAGCAAACAAATGCACTGAGATTGTCTTGAAATTGCCAAAGTCGAAATTTCAAAGCATTTACTATAATCTCCAATTAAAATATAGTGCTGTGAAATATAAAAGTGAACATGTGTACTTCTTGAGACTGCCGTCGCTGTCACTCGGAGCGAGTTCTTCGCCAGTTCGACCGTCACCGATTCTCCCATTCACAACCATCTTCGAAGACTACTTCCGCCGCACCGGAGGTCTCTGGGTCCAGCCGAATGGGCCTTCTGGTAAGGGAAGCAAAGGGACGAAGGAGAAAAGAGAGGGGAAGGAGAAGGTAGAATTGTAGGGAGAGAAAGAGAAGGAGTAAGGTGTAGTGGTTTGAGGAGAGAAGTCAAGAAGAGAGAGAGAGAGAGAGAGAGAGAGAGAGAGAGAGAGAGAGAAGGGGGGAGAGAGAGAGAGAAGGGGTGGGATTGGGGGGGGGGGAATATGGAATGTAAGAAGAAAGGATATTTAGATGTGGTTAATAAAGTTGAAAATAACAATATGTTGTACTTGAGCTGCTTCGGTGGCGCATGCATCGACTCAGCCAGCAGCCACGGGCCGGCCAGCAGATGCACAGCCTGTCTTCGGGGCAAC
The DNA here is from genome assembly GCA_945643635.1 of Allodiplogaster sudhausi. Classification (NCBI taxonomy): domain Eukaryota; kingdom Metazoa; phylum Nematoda; class Chromadorea; order Rhabditida; family Diplogasteridae; genus Allodiplogaster; species Allodiplogaster sudhausi. The sequence goes on from CALZFC010000066.1 coordinate 921,793, forward strand.
CGCTTCCCCTCCCTTCGGGTATCTCAGACAGACAGAGGGAGAAAGAGAGAGAGAGAGAGAGAGAGAGAGAGTGAGATAGAGATTGAGAGTGAGCGAGAAAGAGAGAGAGAGAGAGTTAAAGATAGTGAGAGAGTTAAAGATAGTGAGAGAGTTAAAGATAGTGAGAGAGTTAAAGATAGTGAGAGAGTTAAAGATAGTGAGAAAGTGAGATAGTGATTGAAAACGAGCGAGAGAGAGAGAGAGAGAGAGTTAAAGAGAGTGAGAGAGAGCGAGTGAGAGAGTGAGATAGAGATTGAGAGTGAGCGAGAAAGAGAGAGAGAGAGAGAGAGAGAGAGAGAGAGAGAGATTTGCGATGCCTGGATCAGAATTTATAAAGTTTGATCGGAATAGTTTATTAGAAGAGATCTAAAATAATAATTTTCAGATACAGTAACCTGTACACCTCGACGACTCTGCCGGGACCTCCCGCGGCGACTTCGGCGGCAGCCCCCGGAAGCGCGTTTAGCTGCACGACAACAGCCACCGGCGGGTGTCTGTCGGGCGCGGCGGCGGGCAGCGGCGCCTTCACGCCCTCGGGCGCCTCGGCAGCCGCGGCCTTCCTCCACTCGCCCGTGCCATCGGGAGGAGACTGGAAGAAGCCGCTGCCCGTCGTGTCCAGGACTGCCACTCCCGTCCCTCTCGACTCGTACAGCACTCAGAAGTATGAGCATTCCCAAGAGAATGACAAGGCGCGCTACAAGTGCAAGCAGTGTGACAAGTCATTCGGACAACTATCCAATCTCAAGGTCTGCTTCTTACTAGAGAGGGAGAGGACGAGGGTGGAGACAGAGGAAAAGATTCAGAGCGGACATGTTCTCTATAGGTCCATCTGCGAACGCATACTGGGGAACGACCATTCAAGTGCTATTCTTGTGGAAGGGACTTCACGCAACTTGCGCATCTCCAGAAGCACAATCTCGTCCATACAGGTAGGGAGAGAGAGTGCATGAGAGAGACAGAGAGAAAGAGAGACGGAGAGAGAGTGCATGAGAGAGACTGAAAGAGAGACGGAGAGAGAGAGTGCATGAGCGAGGCACAGAGAGAGAGGGAGAGAGAGTACACAGAAAGAGAGAAGATGTTTGTACAGGAGAGCGTCCTCACCGCTGCGACATATGCGACAAGCGTTTCTCCTCGACCTCAAATCTGAAGACGCATCTGCGGCTGCACAACGGGCAGAAGCCGTACTCCTGCGACGTGTGCGCCGCGAAGTTCACGCAGTTCGTCCATCTCAAACTGCACAAGAGACTCCACGCCAACGAGAGGCCCTTCGCATGCTCGCAGTGCAACAAGAAGTACATCAGGTTCGGCTCTTCTTCTCACGATTAGTGGAGAAGCGTAGATGAGATGGACTTTCTTTAGTCCCTCCGGACTGCGCACCCACTGGAAGTCGACGACGTGCAAGGCTGAGCCAATGCTACTCGGGGACGAAGACAGCCATGTCTCATCAACTACTCCTGTTCTCCACGATGACATCACTGTCTGAATGGCTCTTGCTCTCTCTCTCTCTCTCTATTCTTTGTCTCTCTCCCTCTCGTTCTCTCTGTCTCCTCCTCTTCGCCTCTCATGACACTGACCAAGTTAGGCATCCTGGAGATGCGTTATTTATTCATCTTTTCCTCTCTTTTGCATGTTACGTGTTCTCTTCTTGCAATCTTCTCCTCCTCTTCTCTCTTTTCCCTCGTGTATCTTTGAACTACGAATCTTCCGCATTCTGCAATAACCACTCGATGCCTCATTTATCTCTGCAGTGCATTCACTCGCTTTCTCTCTCATCTGGCCATTTCAGTTGACAGTAACTTCCAGTACGCAACTCCCTCTGCCCCTTCTCATTGCTAGTCTTTTCCAATGCAACTGTCATCTCTAATAATCACCTCTTATATGTTCTAACCATAATTTGTTTTCCCCACCATGTGCTAGTTCTTGCCATTCAGAATGGCGACGCAGCAGGAGCGAGCAGTTCGCAACCGCAACTTTCAATTCGAAACATTCCTCATTCATTTTTAAAGTTAGGGACGGCGGGTCACGGTTTTGAAATGTCTTTTTCTTATATTTTATATATTTATCGAACAGCTCTGTCAGCTTTAGCAATTCGCTTAGAACCGTGCAGATAGTTAGAGTTATCCATTGCATGAAAATAAAGACAACTTCTCCGTGTTAGAATACATTGTGTTGGACAGTAAGCTTAAGAAGGGCGGTAACTGAAACGGCCGCCAGATTTCAATCTGAAATCTTCGCTCTCTAATTCGCAAGCGCTGATTTCAAGCAACGGGTTTCGACGACTGTGAAATTGCACGAAAGCACGGGAGCGCCTAACATCGAGAAAATTGAAACTGCATTCTTTTTTCGGTGATTATTCGTCTTTAGAAATAATAGGTAGTGCTGCAGAAGACTGGAATGCCTCCTACTAAATGGTCAGTCTTGAAAATGTGGAAAGACACATGCGGAGCGTGCCCGCAGTGAAAGTGACTGAAGAAGAAGAGCGTTTCACCCCTAATCAGCTGGGGCACACTCGCCCTTGTCTTCTCTCGGATGTTCTCCTTTGCCAGAGTTGCAATTCTCCTCTTTCTCCTCTCCGTCGTGGCCGGTTAGCGTATGAATGTGCAATACGAGGAATGACGAATAGTTAGCAGGCACTCGTGGCCGACGTCACTCATCCCGCAAGACATTCCATCCGATACCCTCTTCCATGAATTGCACTGTGTATCCCTATGAGATCTGCCCTCTCCGTCAGTGCTTCCCTCTCTGTTCTTCCCCGAGTCCCTTTCCATTCGCAGTTCTCGGTTGCCAACAAGAACGGCGTTTCGTCAACGGCGTAGAGCGAAGGCGTCTCTGCACATTTCTGAATAAGGCAGCGCCTGCAACGCCCTATTGATGTCTTTCGTTCACTTGCAGAACACAACTTTGTATGCACATCCACTCTCCGTATGCGTACTTTAGCAGCCGCGCCTTCATTCTGTGGTAAAAGTTCCGGAAGCGGTGAGGGAACTTTCAGAATTCCCGCACCGGCCGGTGCGGGAATTCTGAAAGTTACCGGTACCGGTCCCGGAAAGTTCCTGGAGAAAATCTTGAGTGGTGAGGGAAAGTTCCCGGAGAAAACAGTGTGTCATGCGCACTAAAATTACATTCCTTTTACATGAATATGTTTATTCGTATATTTTATTACTTTGATATATATTTTCATATTAGAATTTCGTCGTAAGCTGTTCTTCCTCCTGCACTGCAAAGAAGGTCAAACTTTCCATTGCAAAGAAAAGACCATTTTGACTTGTAACAATGACGACTTGATTTTTTTGCATTTTGTTTGGCTCAAATTGCATCGCTTTTCTCCGGCTCTGTATTAATAATTATTTGACGGAGAACCGGATGAATTCTCTAAAAAATAAAGTGAGAAAATATATAGTTCTTGAGAACGAAGGAACAACTTTTTCGTTGGAATTCATAGCTTTCAGAAAGACGTAAGTAGAGACCGCAGACGATTTTTTCAAACCGTTTGAAAATGTAAAGACGGACTGTTTTTAGGGAGCTTAGGTGATGAGAAAACTATTTCTAAAATCAGAATCCCACAAAAGTTTGAAAATATCTTATAAAAACGCCTTTAAAAAGTGCGAGTTATTGGGGAAGATGGACGGCCTACAGTAAGCCCGCACACGTATGTCAACGTGTCAAATGGAGTTCGGCTGGTCAGATGCTCGAGCCAGACGATAGTAACTGTGCTCGATAAATTTAATTCCAATTACTTTTCTATTCTTTTGTTTTTTTTAAAATCTAATTTTAAAATATCCGGCTAATCTCCATGATCAGTTCCTAAGTGCTTTCACATCCTCAAATCGCCTCTATCGAAGTGGTTAATTATTTCGACTAAAAAAATAGCCACATAATCAACGACAATTCACTATGGCGTCGCATAATCTCGGTCATAGTCTACATAGGTATACTGGCGGATGTCTTCTATCATAAAATGATGTTTAAAAATCCCGAGGATATCTGGGATACATATTAAATCATTATAACTGGGAGAAACCAAGAAGTGGTAATACTGTTCGAGGGAAATTTTTCGGGTTTGCTCGCAATATGCGAACAAAAAAAATCAGTGTGCTGAATCCAGATTGGCTTTAAGTATAATCCACCTGCAAGAATCGATCAGGAAATACCGATAAACGAAATGGGACATAAAAATAAGCTTGAACCTGTTTCAGCTGGAAACTATCTATCAATGATATTTCCTTGTGGCGTCGGAGAAATTCGACAAGAAACCGCCTAGCTATCACACAACATGCCATCTAATATTAAATTAAACTAAGAATCCCCGAGCTTGAGGATGAACCAAATTATAGTTGAAAAACTGAAAAAGCCAAGCTCACGGAAAAAACCTTCTATTGAGGTTTTCTCAGAGTAGTGCCCGTGAATGCAAGACAGGATAGCGCCCAACACTTTGAAAAACCTTCCTTTAAAATATTCACAAAAATATTCTTGACAAGTTAACCGACAAACTGCAAAAAAGAATAAAAAGTTATTGAACAAGCTCTCTTCAAAAATTTGAATTGATCAGTCCGAACTTGATTGGGTTACGGTAGGTTGACCCAGTTTTGCGTTATGTCATTCTTTCATTCTGAGGTCTCTAGACGTAAGAAAGAAAGTTTGAAAGAAAGAAAGCAAGGATGAAAGTAGGAGGCAGAGTATGAAATAAGGAAAGAAAGGAAGAAAGAAAGACAGAAAGTAAGTAAGAATAGGTAAGTTAGAAAGTAAGAAATAAAGTAAGAAAGAAGGAAAGAAAATAATTATGAAATAAAGTAAGATAGTGGGGAAAAAAGAAAGAAAGATAGTAAGAAACAAAGTAAGAAGGAAAGAAAGAAAGTGAGTAGGAAATAAACTAAGAAACGGTTGTAATCTTTCGTCCTCGCCAGAAAAGGATAGATTACAAGGTTTTCTCGCTTTCACCAAACTGGCCTCTCACACAAGCGCCAGTTATCGTACGGCGAGACGCTCTCGCCAGTAACCTCTTGCTGTATCTCTCACGAGTCCTCCTGGACTGTTTTATCTCTCTCGCCTAACTCTCTCGCTGGTCGTACTCTCTTCCTAATCCTTCTTCCTTATCCTCACTCCTCTTCCGAACACCGCCGGAACCTGAAAGGAGGGGGACAGAGGGAACGACGACCAGCCGCAGAGATCCGAGAGTCTTGAGATGAAGTACTTGCGATGCGGAACACCAGAGAAGAACACGTAGAACACAGGAACTCGAAACTCGAAACTCGAAACTGTTTATTCACGGGTAGAAGGGGTTTATAAAGGAATGGAAGATGTAGTCCTTTACGGACAATGGGGTGCACTCTGGGAAAGGATGATGCAGGTGTAATTATTCCTAATTCCCCTTGAATCCCAAAGTCACGTATTTTACTTATGTACACAACTCCACAACACCTCCCCTAGTGGGTAGTACCCACTCACTCAACTCTACCACACAATTATACCCAATGAATTACACAACGTAGGAGTTCGGATTATCCTACCTCTCCTACAGACCTTCTTCAAGGAGGAAGTTCGGCACACAGCCTACGTCTCCCTTAGACACACAAAATCAAACACATATTTACAAATGCTGACAAAATTAAAATGAAAAATTGATTCACATATCAATAATAGCTCAAACGACATTCAATATACGACTACGCGATTACGAATTCAAAATGACAAAATATGTACATACATAAAAATTTAATACACGATCCAATAATATGCAATCCTTCATTATGCATTTCTCTCCTCCCCTGGATCGTTAGTCCAGGAAGGAATTCTCAACGAATTTCACCTTCTTCGTCGAACTTGATCGGTTGTCGCCATTCTTGTCAGCAGATGTGTGTCTCAAGATTCCACGAGGATTCGCGATTTCTGCCAGCATCTCGTTTGCCTTGTTCTTCGCGTTCCTCGTCGGCATGTCTCTCTTCGTTGGCAATTCTTTCTGCGGTCTTGTAGTCGGACTTTTCTTCGTGTTCCCGCCTTTGCTTTCGCTGTCTTGCTTGCTTCCACCGACGCTCTTGGCATCAGCTGGTACAATCTCATCCTGATCGCCACTGATCGCCAGTTGTAATCTTTCGTCCTCGCCAGAAAAGGATAGATTACAAGGTTTTCTCGCTTTCACCAAACTGGCCTCTCACACAAGCGCCAGTTATCGTACGGCGAGACGCTCTCGCCAGCAACCTCTTGCTGTATCTCTCACGAGTCCTCCTGGACTCTTTTATCTCTCTCGCCTAACTCTCTCGCTGGTCGTACTCTCTTCCTAATCCTTCTTCCTTATCCTCACTCCTCTTCCGAACACCGCCGGAACCTGAAAGGAGGGGGACAGAGGGAACGACGACCAGCCGCAGAGATCCGAGAGTCTTGAGATGAAGTACTTGCGATGCGGAACACCAGAGAAGAACACGTAGAACACAGGAACTCGAAACTCGAAACTGTTTATTCACGGGTAGAAGGGGTTTATAAAGGAATGGAAGATGTAGTCCTTTACGGACAATGGGGTGTACTCTGGGAAAGGATGATGCAGGTGTAATTATTCCTAATTCCCCTTGAATCCCAAAGTCACGTATTTTACTTATGTACACAACTCCACAACAGAAACAAAGAAAGTATGAAAGATGCCTTGAAAAAATATCCCGGACCTAAACGCGACATGGGCTCGGGTGTCGGTGAGCGTTATTTCCCGGAAATTGCTTTGAGTGCGAGAGAAAACTAAAGATAACCACGAAATGAGAGAGGCCAGACAAACCATATCTCGAGTAGGTTTGTCTGCGCCTCCACTTTTACACGCTATTTGTCACCATTTCAAAGACGTGAGATCTTTCCCGGAGCGCTGGGTGCTTTTGAGCAAAATTGGTAGGGTATCTTTCCCGGAGCGGTCAAGAAAACCTCCGAGGTTCCATGCTATATCATATAAAAAGTCCGGGAAAGTTCCCGCACATCTCAGAACAATTTTTTTGAGTTCCGGGACCCCTGACCGAACTTTCTTGAGAATGAAGGCGCGGCAGGCAATCGTTTAGTAACTATGTATATAATAGAGCCACTTTTCCGCTAGCAAAGTGGATGAAGCAGAAACTAATGAAATAAAGCAACGGATAATTGTATGCATGCATGTCTATATTTGGGATTGATGATAAGTGACCAAGTTATACTCCAAGACGGCAAGTTGCAGCTTCCTAAAGACTCTCCGTCTTGCTAACTCGGCTTCCCGAGCATCTGAATTCATTGAACAGTATCAAGATACTTGCCAGCAGAGGAGAAAATATCACAATTTCTAGGTTGCACCTCCGAGCTTGTGAATATGTATTCTCTTAGACAAAAGAGCACCTGCAGTAGAATCCCTTGCAGGCACTGGAATCCGACTTCGCACACTCTCCGCTGTGCTTCCCTCGGCATTTGCTGCAGAATCCGGAGCAGTCCTTCCAGAGAATACCTGCATGCAAGAGACACAGACATATGCTCATTCAACTAGTATGTAAAAGGGAATCTATTTTAAGCTCATTACTCAATAGGCATCCATGGAACCCTTCACTGTCGGCACGCAAACTTTGGTGGAATCGTAGCAGTTCGCCTGCTTCTTCTTGGCTGGGCTGTCTGCGACAGCCAATAAGAAACTGGAGATAAGGATGAATGCGACCTCCTTGTGCATTCTATAATCTCGAGGCATTATATCAATCTCAAAATATTCAACGTTAATTGACTCGCGACTCAATTAGAGGGAATCCGACTGAAAATAACTGGATCATTGTTATCCACAATCATGCGTCTTCCTGCCATTTGGAAGTCTCTGCTTCTCTTCTCACTTTCCTGGAGGACACTGCCCAACGAACAGAAGACTGGCAGCTGATGTAATTATCACATCTCTTCCACTGCAATAAACATCAAATAGATCGAGCATTTAAGCACCGCGGTGCGTTCACCTTCTAAAGCATTTTATTTAAAAATTCATGCTGAAAAATACATATGTAAGTACATATATAAATATGTGTGTTTTTATTTATATAACTAGGTTGCTTTATATGGTAAACTGTACTTTTGACCATTCAGGGCAACGAACTTTCAATCTGATCCAATCACATACATACAGTACCGCCCAACATCCAGGGGTCATGGTTGCATCGGATGCAACGGTTGCATCCTTAAGATCCATGCGAATTGCAGCTTGCACAGGCAACGAAAATATTCCATATTACATTTTTCTGAATGAGAATTTTTTTCTCTATCGACTGAACCTATCCAATCCATGAAATACTCAACTTTTTTACGCGAAGATTTGTGTGCAATGTAAGTCCAAATGGTGTGCCAGGAATATTGTGCAAAGCTGTGCAGGGTACTTTACTTTAAATCTTGGTAGGTTTCCAAGAATTTTCTCCTTCTTGCTGATCCGAGAACTGGAAAGAGGATATCAGCAGTGCAATTAATGCAGAGGGGGAGACAAAAGAAGACTGACAAAATGTTGCAAAAAAAAAACTGGAAGGAATTGGTACAAAGAGGAATCGAACTCTAGCCCTTCTACTCATGCTCAGATACACATACCAATCCTCCCCTCATCCATGTGGTTGTCCAACTCGAAGAATTTTAGGTAGCATTTTGACTTCGTTTTTATAAGCTGTTTTCTTTATACACACAACACTTGGATATCTCCTAGCCCGCATTACGAGCAGAGGAGTATTAAAACGCCCGCTATCATAGGGTGCGCGCCTGTTTGGACTTACTCATCTTTCTATCGCATCACGGTCAGGGCGACCGTGGCGTAGCTATGCTAAAAAAATATTTAAAATGGCGCGAAAATTTAAGATTTTTGAATTCGGTTGGTTGATCTTCCAAAATATTTCTGGCCATAAGGATTCCAAGAAAAAAAATCTAATTGTAAGGAGGTTCATCCAAAACCGAATGTGCAAAACGTTAAAGATCACGGCGGAACCGATCTCCCGCAAGTTACACTAGCCGTGTAAGCCACAACCAACAAGTTACCTTGGCACAAATGTTAGCCACTCCCAATTGATTTGTAAACAACAGTGGAGGTCTTGTCTGCCACACCCAGTACATATCACTAGAAACCATCAGACAATTTTCGTGTTCGAACTGGCAAGAAATATTTTAGAAGATCAACCGACATAATTCAAAATTCTTAAATTTTCGCGCCATTAAAAAAAAAATTTGACCTGGCTTCGCCACAATCGCCTTGATCGTGATGCGATGGAAAGATGAGTAAGTCTAAACAGGCGCGCACCCTATGATAGCCGGCGTTTTCATACTCTCTGCTCGTTAATGCGGGCTAGGAGGTATCCAAGTGTTGTGTGTATAAAGAAAACAGCTCATAAAACGAAGTCAAAATACTACATAAAACTATTTGAGTTGGATAACTACATGGATTAGTGGAGAAATGGTAAGCGTATCCGGGCATGAGCGGGAGGGCTGTTCGATTCCGCTTTCGGATAATAACTTCCAGTTTTTTTTTTTGCTTCTTTTTGTCAGTCTTCTTTTGTCTCCCCCTCTGCATTAATTGCACTGCTGATATCCTCTTTCCAGTTCTCGGATCAGCAAGAAGGAGAAAATTCTTGGAAACCTGCCAAGATTTAAAGTAAAGTACCCTACACAGCTTTGCACAATATTCCTGGCACACCATTTGGACTTACATTGCACACAAATCTTCGCGTAAACAAGTTGAGTATTTCATGGATTGGATAGGCTCAGTCGATAGAGAAAAAAATTCTCATTCAGAAAAATGTAATATGGAATATTTTCGTTGCCTGTGCAAGCTGCAATTCGCATGGATCTTAAGGATGCAACCGTTGCATCCGATGCAACCATGACCCCTGGATGTTGGGCGGTACTGTATCTCATGTTATGTTCAGCAGCAATGAGCTCTCATCATTTTTACACATGATGTTAGATATGAATTTAATAAAAAAACTCTCATATAATGATAGAAAAGAAACAGATTCATAATGTCGATATTACGCTTACTTTCAACTTAAAAGCAAAGCTTCAATAAGAAGAAAGAAAAGAGGTGACAGGAGGAGTGAAAAGAGGTATAAAAAAATGAGAGACAGAGACAGAGAGAGAGAGAGAGAGAGAGACGACAGAGAATCAAATAGGCAGATTGACAGAAGTCTAGGGAGAGACGAACAGATAGGGAGAGAGAGAGAGAGAGAATGTGACAAAATGCATTACTGTAGCTTTGCACTACTCCGGAAAAATCGGAGCAACTGCTACGCACTTCAAAAGCAACTGCTTAGCAGTTCAAATCGCACACCTACCCCACCACTTAAGGACTTCTATTCCGCGTATTTTTTACTGCTATGCATCTTTTCAAGTGCGTAGCAGCTGCTAAATGAGAGCGAAGCCTAATCTAAGAGGATGCGAAGCAGCAGCAATTCGCCTGCTAAAAGGCATACTGTATACTACGAGTGATGACACCAAAAATATTTTCTTCCATTTCAACTGCTAAAACGATTACTGTAGCGCTCCCACCGAATTTTTTCTTTAACGTTGTTTTCACCAAATCTCGCCCGGAACTACTTTTATTCTTTTACTATAACAGTTTAACAACGCAACATGGAGCCTAAACAACAGCAACAGAGTTCACAATCATACACTGAACCTGGAGAAGAAAAAATCACGGCATACAGTGCAAAAAGGGAGTGGATGGGGGAGTTAAAACATACAGGAAGAATAAACAAACATTAAGGAAGAAGCTCGTTCTTAGAGGAAAATAACAAAATAACAAGTACACGTGATGAGCAAGCGAAAGGATGCGCGAGATCAATAAGATATGCGTGATCCTGATAAATGTCACTCGTCGAATCATACGAACTGGCACTCATCAAATTAACATGAAAGTTATACAAATGGTCAGGTATGCTCACTCTTCTTCCGCGCAGTTTCCGCATATTGAAACTGAAGTTATCGTCCCTCGAATCCGTTTCTTCACCGCTTGGTGCGCTTCCTTACAACGGTCGCAATTTAGCAGGAAATACCGATCAATTCCTGAAAAGATATAAATAGGATCAGTGATAGTGCAGTCAAAAGCATAGTAACAGAGTAATTCGCTTAATATTTTTTTTAAGTTTGCAAACCTTTCTTCGATATTCCCTCATCGAAAAGGAAGGAGGTCGTCAGCAACTCATCATTCGTCAGCGAGCTGACGACTGAGTGTAGATCGTCTAAACAAATACACAAATTATAGATTTAGACAAGAACAGCATAAATGAATGAACCCGAAATGGATGAAGGAGTTGTCGCCAATAAATGATGTACTTGCAGGTCGATAGTATCTAAAGAAAACCAGTTGTACTGCTCACATCAGCATAAAAACATACCGTTATTAGGAGAGGGCAATGACTCGTCCTCTCCTGAAGAACTCGCGTCTTCGGAGGCATGAGGTGTCAGCTGTCCAGGATCATCAAGCAACCGCTCATCTCAAGGACGATAAATACGGTACGAATAGTTTTCTTAGCCTTGAAACCACAAGTAGAAAACAAACCAACACCGAACCTGTATCATTGGTGGACACTGCAGAAGCGACATTTGACTGTTGAGTTGCTCGCGTCGCAGTAGCTCGCAAGAGGCCTTTGACGTATGAACGGGGAGAACCTGTAACAAACGAGAGTAATATCCCACAACCGGCATTAGAAAATCTGACCGAATTCAACCAACATTTTTTTGCGAGTAAGACTCGAAAATTCCACTGCGCTTACTCTTGTATAATCAAGAAAATTGCTGAAATAAAGATTATTTAGGCCTGGTTTATAGGCAGGGAAACATTTAACACGCAAGAATTACATTTAACAAGTAGCCAAAGTCTTAACATATGGTACAACAGCTGATGGAAAAAACAGGTCAAATGTTAAATTTTTACCATTTCTTTCATTGTTCAGTAAGGATATTCGCTTCGAGAATATTGAGCATTCAAATATTAGCAGCGAAGTAGTACTAAGCTATGCAACGGCTTAGCAGTTCAAAAGTCGTTCGTTTGAGTTCGACTACCCTTCCACTTTAGCACTGCTATTTCAAATTTTCGCTGCTAAATGACAACTTTGCTTCTTTTTCGCTGCGAAGCAGTTGCTCCGATTTTTCCCGAGTAAATACATCAGAAATGTGAATTGAGTTACGGTACCTTTGCACTAAATATGTATTTTTTAAGCTAACTAAAGTTGGGTGAGTTTGTAAAGTTCATCTGTTCATCTCGTTCATCTGTTGTAGTTCATCATAAATTTCAGTAGAAAACACCGTATTGTAAAGTTCATCTTGCCCGATAGATGAACAAGATGAACAGATGAACTTTACAAGCTGCCACAGTTGGGTATATCGTTGCCTTGGCATACCGATCGATCGGGTTCATTGTATGCAGTCTCCGCGTGATTTGAGAAGTATAATTAGTAATTTCGTCGAAATTGAAATTACAATGGCAAATTACGCTTTATCGTTCAGTCTTAAGCTTGCGCAGGAGTTTCTCCAGCTTATCAGAAAATGTAGAAAAACCACATGTGCGGTCTTTCTTTCGGTTTTGACAGCATTTTGCACGGTCATTTATGCTCTCTCGAACAAGCAAAACCCGTTGCTATTCTTGTTTGTTCGTTTCCTACTTTGTATTCGGACCTGTTCTTTAGCCTTTGCTGCTATCGTTAGGTTGTGCTGGTTATCGCAAAATTCGCTCCACCCATACAGTTCATTCGCTTCTTATCATTCAGTCAAAGAGCGCTCTCGAATCAGTTTTGCTGTACATTCTGAGTTGATTATGGATTGAATTCAGGTCACTTTCTAGTAGAATGGGCGCCGGCGAGCTTCGTGAAATAAGTACGGATGAAGTTGCATCCCATGCGAACGAGCAGTCACTCTGGTGCGTTTTCGCCCTTTTTATTTACAACAAAAGAGAATTTATTATCATTATGTCATTTTCACGGGAAGTTAGGTAAGTTTAGGGACGTAGAATGCATGTTTTGCACCTCACAAAACACTCCCACGTACTTTGCGACGGTGATTAAGTGCAGCCTGAAGATGAAATGAATATGATATTCGTATTCCCCGTGCCGAAAACCCCCCTGTGGTGAATTTCAGCGAAAAAAAATTTTTGAAGTTTTTTTTTTCAAACCTGGGGTAGGAATAGTACAATAGTACCGAATAAGTTATAGGAATGACCGATAGAAGAGTTTTTTATATATATTTTTAAAAAGTATTTTAGGAACTATTTGAATAATGATTTATTAATTAAGGGTGATCATCGATGGTGTCGTCTACGACCTTACAAAGTTCGCTGCCGAGCACCCGGGCGGTGAGATGGTACTCATCGAACAGGCCGGCAAGGTGCTTTTCATTTTTAAGTCTTCTCGGATGGAATGCTGACCATTTTTAAGTCATCATCGGATTGCGCTCTGACCCTTTCATAAGGTTGTTATCTATTGAGGATGCTTCGGAGAGCTTTCACGATGTGGGGCATTCGCGAGATGCCGTGGAAATGGCGAAGGAGTACGCGATCGGAAGGGTCAAACAGAGCGAGACGACTGCTGAAACCGCCAAGTCTTTTTTTACTCTTTTATTTATATATTTCTTAATATGTATATCAAATTGATCAGTTGTGCTTTTTGGTTAATATGTAAATTGGACGTCTTTTTTTTTCTTACTTAGGCCTGCCTCGACTGGGGCCGCACCTGCGAAGAGTGAAGAGTGCCAGTCCTGCTTCATCAAGGACGTCCTCCTTTCTCCCACATGGACGAACTTCCTCATCCCAACAGCTATTGGCATTGGTATCTTTGTCGTGTACAAGACAATTATCAGTCGCATCTTCTGAAGCATTCAAAGGCGATCATTTTTCCTTCCCTATATTTCACTTCTAATAGGTAAATTTTTTAAAGTATATATTCAAATTATGGCCGCAACGGCTATGAATAACACATTCTCGGCTCTGCTTGATATCTTGGTGTAATCTTCCCTTTTTGAAGTTCATCGTCTTTAAAGAAGAGAAGAGTAGGTACCTAAGTGGTTGTTTCTTCAAACACGGTTGTTTTTACTGTTGATGTATTAGAATGTATTTTGTAAGCAAATATGTACTGTTATCTAGAGGCCTTGATGTGAAATGCTGTGAATTAAAGGCCATTACCTGAAACATTTGGTGAATGTAGTCTCCAAACTGTTTATTCGGTAGCGCATTTATCTAATGAGTCCGGTTAAAACTTGTTCGCAGTGAAAGAAAGCCATTCGAGATGGAGGGCGAGGGGAGTGACTCTTTGGGAAGGCGGCAGACAACCTCAGAAGCCACTGCCATACTGGAAGCAATGAAGAGAGTGCAGAGATACGCAAGGAGCATCCACAAGGAATACGACACCGAGGGAGTGCAGTCGAAGAGAGCGGCCGAGCTTCGGCACAAGTTTGTTGCCATTTGTTTTGAGAGGTTGAGGAGCAGTTGTACGTTCTGCCAATCAAAGTGACCAGCTGATTCCCTGCAGACTACGCGACTTAGTGCTTCGCCTGCCGGAGGGGCCAAAGAGAGACGAGGCTCTGGAGATTATGTGGCAAGCTGCCTACTATGGAGCACAGAAGGGACAACCGGTGGACGGCAGACTCCGAGTGTTGCTCCGTCTGCTTATCCGTTCGTTCCCTTCCATTTGGAACTTTCTACGGGTTTTCCGTGGATTCTCTTGTTGCCATTGAGATTTTTGGCTGTGTTGTGACCGTTATTTTTACAGGAGAATTGGAAGAGATGCCCTCGTCATCAGTAGTGGACATCTTCATCGGCGACTTATACAGGTATTCGTAGTGCTATCCCTCAATGCAGCTTCCCATTCCTTTTTTATGAGCCCCTTCAGATACATGCGCGACGACTCGTCAAAAGGGCAAAGTAGCATTTGTTACATGCGAGCACTTGAAGCTCGACCTGACAGCGGACGCCCTCTCAACCAACTCTCCCTACTTGAGGTTGTACTGTAAAATACGATAGTCCTTTTAAAGGCCTATTTCAGACATCGCCGTTCTTGGCAATTCGTCTCCTCATGGAAGCCTTGACGGCTCCAGTGCCCTTCAGCCAGGCCCGCACCAACTTCGAAGGCCGTCTGAAGAAGTCTCAGCCGAGTGAACTGGAGAAGAAGACTTGGCAACTCGGCAGTTCTCTGCTTACAGCCATCCTCTTCCCGCTTCTGTCCTCCTCTTTTTATGAGAGGTCTGCATTACTTTGTAATGCTTCTTACCATACAACGTCGTTCTCGTATTTTTATTGTAGGGATCGATTGATTGGCGAGAGTGCTGATCTGTGGATTAAACACTTGCAAGATGAGTCGACTATTCTGGAGGATGCGATCTTTTCAGTGCAGCACACCCTTTCCATGAGCATCTCGCTGGCCAGCAGTCAGTTCAAGTCGCTAATGGCCAGCACTGAAGGACCGACAAGTATGCACGCCCAATCTCGGGGTATTGACTTACGTGTCCCAAGTCTGTGACAAACGTGATTTTTCAAAGGTGAAGAGAACTAGAGAATGAGAAAACGAAAGACAACAAAGTTGGTAAACGAGCAGCTTGAAGCAGAGATTCCCTGAATCTTCCCAATATTTCATTGCCATATGGCGAGGGTGCAACTTAAAATATAAGGCAACGTGTACCCATGTGCATAATGTTATTGTCACAGTTCAGTGTGTGGATGCCTTGGGGTCTTGACAGGATCATAGGACTGACGAATTTAGTTACTTCCGTTTATTCGTGTTCATTGAAGAATGCATAAATGAATGTTGCAGAGGACGTGCTTCGACGGCTGTTCTCTGTAATCTGCGATGCAGTCGCCGTTCTTCTGAAACGGACTCGCTTGCCCGAGCCTGAATCGGTTAGTCTTCTTAGATCAATCAGGAATGCCGGCCATGAGCTTGCCACTCCTCCTCCTTTCCAGAGTACTGTAGAGGGTCGTCGTCGCTCTGCTTCTGCCTCTGGCTCTGAATCGGATATTGTTCTTCCAAAGTGCGCTTGCTAGCTTTTATATTAACTATATTTTTATATTTTTTTTGTCTCTATCCTTTATAATTTTGAAGCGTTCAGGCATCGGCGAACAACCCAAAAAGATGACAGCGAGGAAGAAAAGGATGAAGATGCCGAGGACGAGGAAGGGAATGAAGAGGAGGCATCGAGCGAGGAAGAGGACGAAGTAGACACTTCATTCTCTGTTGACGTTTTTTTTTCTCTATCATTTTCTTTTCCAGAAATTATCAAAAATATGAGAGAATTGTGAAAATATATATATATAAGTGAATGAATTTAATGTCATTTCTGTTCAGAACGACGTGATCGTGGAAGATGATTCGCTGTGCGTGCTTTCTCTTGCTCTGGAATGGATTTGCCGTGTCGATTCAGAAGTGAAGATTGGAGAAGGAGAAGCCGCTTCTTGGCCCGCTGCAATCAAAGCGGTTTGGCTGCCCTTCTCTACCTTGTCTCAAATACCTTTCACCACCTTATCTTCTTTGTAGAAATACGAAGATGTCTTGAATGAGGCGCTGCCACGCATGAACTCGCTTGCCGTGAGGAGGGCGTTGGTGCGTCATTCAATTCCTTTCGTAGCTGCGAATACGACAGAACAGAAAACGAGTTCGATGAGTTACAATGTTCCAGACCCAATCTTTGCGAGATGAGAATGCGACCTTCTCTGAGGAAAGCGCTTTTCTGGCATGGACAACCACTCCCATCTCATCGCAGCCCACGCTCTTCACTCTTCTCTGGCTCAGCAGAGTTATCAAAGATGAAAGCAGTACGGCATCTTCCTTCATTCTACTGTTGTCGCAAGATACTGTTATCCTTTCTTCTAGGGAGCCTCGCCATATTGTAGCTCTGTTTTTTCTTATGCAGTCTCGAGATACTGTAGTTCTGTCTTCTCAGGCAGCCTCGTGAAGTCTCCTTCAACGGGCGATTTCATGCTTCGTTCTTCGGCAAGTTCTGCACTTCTTCGCAAAATGGCTCAGCTTCATCTCGTCCATGCACAGAATAAGGTTTTCATTCTTGTTTGTTTGACTTGCTGAAATCTACAACCAATTACCATTCCAAATTTCCTTATCATATTCTAGGATATATTATATTATTATTTTCATTCAGCGCATATATCTCCGTCCTTGTTAAGGAGGAAATTCCCGGGACAGTGATTCTGATGGCAAGTTGTCTGGAAAAGCGTCTGGGTAAGCTGAGGATGTTGCTGGAGAAGAAGGAGAATGGAAGTGGAGAGGAGAATGTGGAATGGCTGCTGCCTGCCACTGAACTGGCGAGTCTCGATTCGAGGAAGAGCAACTCTAAGGTTCACTCTGTTCTTGTTCTGTTGTGTGCCGAGGATGCCGTCCATAAGCGGTATTAATGTCAAATGTCAGTGTTATTTTCATGAACAACATCTGAGAAATCAGCGGGTGAGAGAAGTGGTTGTTGTTGAAGTAGAAAAGTGTTGAGGCTATCCGGGAAGCCCTCCGCCACGTGGAGCGCGAGCAGAATGCATCTCGTCTGCGTGTTCTTCCCTCGGGAGGATTGCCCGAGGCCCTGGCGGAAGCTCAGCGACGGCCTCCCGTCTTTCTTGTCACGTACGCCCGTAATAGTTTCTATGTTCGCTTAGCATATGTTCATGATCCTCTTTCGTGCTTCAGAATGTCTTCGGATGAGTTGGAATCCGTTGTGCCCAAGGGAGTCCGTCTCTGTCAGATGGACTCCTTCGTGCAGCTCATGCTGAAGAGACGATGATATTCTGGACCTTCCTTCTTGTCTAGACGGGTTCGGCAGATTATTTTGACATACCAGCGTTTATTT
Organism: Allodiplogaster sudhausi; assembly: GCA_945643635.1. Taxonomy (NCBI): domain Eukaryota; kingdom Metazoa; phylum Nematoda; class Chromadorea; order Rhabditida; family Diplogasteridae; genus Allodiplogaster; species Allodiplogaster sudhausi. The sequence goes on from CALZFC010000066.1 coordinate 939,601, forward strand.
TAAGATCTTTTTTCGACTGTTTATATTTTCAAAGGTAATCATCAAATATTCCGAGTATACCTTTTTATGTCAAGAGTGAAAAAGCTAATGAGACTGTTCAGAGAGTGGAAGAATCGTATTCGTTGCATGTGTCTTCGTTGCCTCGGATGTTGCCTTGAAGGCTGCCACGCACTGCTCTCCCAGCAGATTCAACTATTCCCTCCCTCCTCTCCATCTCCTTGCCTGTCGCTTGAGTGGTTACTTTTATCCCAGTGATCTCTCTTATATTCTCTTCTCTCTCTCTCTCTTCTAGTTGTACTTTCTCCTTTTCATCATAAGTGCTTACGCAAGCAACCGTATATCCACACCAGTGGCAATGGCGGTATGCCTTGCTCTTTTCTGGCTCTCTCTTCCTCAATCT
>CALZFC010000066.1:942500-945000 GCA_945643635.1 Allodiplogaster sudhausi
TCGCTGTGTTAATGGTTCTGTTCGTTCAAGTTAGCGAATTCAGGTAATTTGTTTTTGCTATTACTTGGCTTGAATACTTCTTTCTCCTGGCCAATCTTAGAATGTCTCCGTGCTGGCAGGGGTGGTCATTGCTTCTTTTGTCAATTCATACTCCGTTCCCTATCCCATTCTCTTTGTCTTTCTCTACCCTCTCCTTCTCTTTCTCTCTTCTTTTCTGTCATTTCCTTACTGGCCGAGCGCACTCCATTAGACTTAATGAGAGACGGATGGATATGGTGAAGCCTACTCTGAAGACGGCAAGAGAAGGAGAGAGAGAAAGGAGTAGTACGAGGACTAGGATGAGTAAGCCCCGGGAGGGCCCACCCCTTCCTTCCCCGGCTGGTGTCCCCTCTCGGGCCGTTTTGTCTAGTCCATCTTCCTCTCCTGCTTTCCTTTCAATATTTTCGTTGCTTTCATATCCACACCATCTCTCTGCCTACAAATATCATCTGGTTGTCCCGTTGCCTCACCTCTCTCACTCTCTCTCTCCCACTCTCTCTCCTTTTCTCCCTCTCTCACCTCTCTCTCACTCTCTCTCTCCCACTCTCTCTCCCACTCTCTCTCTCCCACTCTCTCTCCTTTTCTCCCTCTCTCACTATCCTAACAATGGCGGATACCAGAGGGACTCTAATGCGGGGCCATGCTCTGAAGGAGGCAGTAGCATAGTGAGTGAAGAGTGAATAAGATGCCAGTGCCTTAGTATTCCCCATAGTGGTCATCCCCCCCAACACCATCTTCCTCCTTCGTAGCTCTCTTCTCCCCCCCCCCCCCTTCTTATCGCGATGCTTTTACATTCCCATCTCCTTAAATTTAAATATAATGGAGTTGAAAGCTAGAGAAGGAAATAAAAAGAATGCAAGGTAGATGGTGGAATAGAGAGGAGATGGAGTGAAGGGGCTATCGAGTGATGGCGTGCTGGTTAGATTGTGATTGAGGTAAGCGGTGGGATAATCTGGCCATCTCATAGGGGAGGGGGGGGGGGGGGGGTGCAGGACACTGCCTGTTCGATTGCTACCGAGATGACATTTCTTGCCGTATCCATCTCCTGTTTCTCCGCCCAATCTTTATGATATTTAATAGAACATTTCTTTGATCTGATATGCATGACAGATATAAACTTTGATATCGTATGAGAAATAACCAGAAGGCTAACCCATCTTTCTCTCTCACACTATGCAGATCCTCTCAACACTTGTCTAAACCTCCCAACACCTCATCCATCCCAATCATCTCAGCCACCGCACAATATCTGCGATGCTCATCTATTCTTCATGTGGTCAACCTCTCTCTCCACTCATTTTCTATCTCTCTCTCTCTCCCTCTCTCTCTCTCTCTCTTTCTCTTTCTCTCTCACTCTCTCTAGATCTAACTATCACGCACATATCCGATTGCCTCTGCTGTGAGCTCTAGGTTGTAGAGCTGTGAAACATCTCTCTCTTTCTCTTTCTCTCACTCTCTCGCCCTCTTTCTCTTTCTCTCACTCTCTCTTTCTCCTTCTCTCACTCTCTCTTTCTCTCACTCTCTCTTTCTCCTTCTCTCACTCTCTCTTCCTCTTTCTCTCACTCTCTCTGCCACTTTCTCTTTCTTCATTCTCCTTCATCTCTCGCTTATCTCGGATGATGTCTTGGTGCAATGGTCATAGAGCAAGGAGCGATTCTTCTTCCCATTCAAGCAGCAATAGCAGCCGCACTGCTTATGTTTTTTTCCCTTCTATAGTGAGGAGTCTACTTTCTGTGTGTCGATTGAGAGAGGGGGGGGGGAAAGAGCGAAAGAGTGTGTGGGAGCGAGAGAAAGAAAGAGATAGAGGGAGGGAAGCGAAGGTGAGAAGGCCAACAGTTATTCAAACGGACCTCCCTGTAGTATGTCCTAGAGAAGTGGTTGACACGATGGATGGCTAGCAAAGAGTGTGAATGCTTAAACAAATGAGAGAGATGGCGATTTATCCATTTCTGTCTTCCAACTTAAGGGAGTAGTGTGTTTTCTAATGAGGAAACAACCCTGCCATGGGCCAGACCTATTTCAACACTGGATTTATTTGCTTGACCAGACCACTTTGTTTCTTTTTTTTGCTAAATAGTAGGTAGATCTGCAAAAATAAGGCCATTTGCAATTAGGGCGCTGGGTGGGAGGGCAAGCTGGCCATTCTCGGTAAACTGTTGCCGCTTACTGAGCTTCAAAGTGAAGCCGCCGCCATCCTTATCTCTCATTCTCCTCGCTCTCCATTCTCTCGCTTTCTTTCTTTCTCTATCTCTTTCTTTCTCTCTCTATCTCTTTCTTTCTTTCTCTCTCTATCTCTTTCTTTCTCTCTATCTCTTTCTTTGTCTCTCTATCTCTTTCTTTCTCTCTCTATTTCTCTCTTTCTTTTCGGTCTCTACCTTTTCGGAGCCGTTTGTTGGTAGCATGCGAGAGTCGGGCCACTTGAGAATGGAGACACTACCTACCCAAGCAGACACGGAGAGTT